>APFE031134497.1:221544-281533 GCA_000404065.3 Pinus taeda
GATGAGCACTTTGATCTGGTGTTGGTTTGGGAGCAATCTGACAAATTTAAATTTTGCCCCTTTCTAGGTCCTTTGGGACTTTTGCCTGTGTCTAGAGCCACCTAGATCAATCCTCCCCACTGAGGATCTTTTGGTGCTCCCAAAGCATGAAAATAATCTGCCACTTCTTTGTACCCTGTCTGCACTTACAAATGTCTCATAAGTCACCCTTCCTTCTCATTCACCTTTGTCCTTTGGAGCCATAAGCGATGAGCCGACACCTGCAATATTTGTAAACCTGTAGTACATTGTTTTGGAAATTACATGCTTGACTTACATGACCAACTAATGACCCAAGCATCCCATACTTGTCATGAGTTTATAACACATACTCAGTGGTCAAGTTTACATCAAAAATGGAAATAATACCCTAGCTATGAAAACAAGGTCAACATATCATTGTTGCTTCAGCAAGTGATGGAAAACACATCATCACTGCAACACATGATTTACAAAAATGAGGCCAAACACTACCATTTCTTTGACATGTGATGGAAACATGACATCACTTTCACGGTTTAAAATGCAACACAAAATAAGACCAGCCATCATTGTTGCTTAGCAGGTGATAGAAAACACATCATCAATTTTATAGCTTAAAATGCAAAAAATGATTTACAAAAGCACAACCATGACAAAATAACAATTTTAGAAACCATTTTTCACTTATTAATGTGAATGGGTCACCTCCTTGTGGCACATGCACTAGTCGAACAATCGTTTCATCTGTTCATGCACCAATGTTTGTCTTTAAGGCGCTGTTCTCGATGGAACCTCCAACAAGTGGCTCTTTGATGGCCACCTCTATGGCAATGACTACAGTACATCTTCTTCCTTCAAATCTGCTTAACATGTTTCTTTACCTGCTACTGAGAGGGTCTTTCATGCCTCCTACTTTTGTGCTGTTATTCTTTTCCAACACTTAAAAAATGTATGGTTATGTAATCCACAAAAGGTACATGTTTTTCGCTTCCATGATTTACATTCATCATTGACAACATGATTATAATCGAAGTGAACATTCGAATATCAAGACTGGTTATACATTTCCTTGCCATCTCTAGTGTCATTATCGCGATGAGAGCTTGCCTCAACTCTTTCCCTGCAATAGGAATTACCATGGGATGATGGTGATGCGTTCCCATCATTCTCTTTCCTCAACGATTTTGACAATATCTCAGAATAATCTGACACCTTCGAGCATTCTCCTTCAGTGTATCCCTAGCTTGCAAATTGAGGTCTCTCCACAACCTCCAATAGTTGAGTTATGCCTTGGTTATTAACACCAAGTTATTTTTCCTCCTTGTACCTCATCCTCGTAAGGAGCCTCATGTTTTCCTCTGTAAGTGGTATCTCCATATCTCCAGCAAAATTCATACTATTTGAAGATGAAACTGAAAGGAAATCAACATCTTTTACCTACATTGTCGAGTGGGAAAGAACTAATGAGGGCTGCTCATAATTTGATGTTGGTGGTTCGTTCCCTGTCTTGGTAGATTCCCCAACTTCCTTCCTGACATACCCAGGTCCTACCTAATGGGGTAATTCTTCTACTTTGATTGGGTTGACAATGCCTTGGCCATTAATGCACAAGCCATTTCCTTCATAACCTATTTTCTTCAATATTTTGGAGCTAATTCCTGTGGTATGATTTTCAAAAACAGTGAAATCATCATCAGGACACATACATGAATTTAGAGAATTACTCTTTACCTCACATGGGTCATGCTGCAGCTTTTCCAAGGCATTGTCCTTAGCTTGTTGTTGTTCTAGCAAAATCTATTTTTCCTCTTTCTCTTCATGTAGAAGCTATTGAAAATAGCAACAAGAAATGCTAAAAATAGAAGTGCTAAAAATAACACTGCTATAAATAGCAGTATACGTACCAGTGTTGGACATAGCAACAAAGAATGAAAAATGGATGTGCTAAAAATAGCATTGCTATAAATAGTATTTCGGGATATATTCCAATTTTAGTTAGTCCCTGAACAAAAATTGAGAAGTAAAATTCGAATTTGGTCTTAGCAGTTATTTGTAAAATAATTAATTAACTCATCTTGAGTTAATTAGTTGTAGAAAATCAAACATGAAGTCTATGTGGGGACATGCAACAATTTCTCCATTGATTGATGAATTTATCCATTAGTTAAAGATATAAGGATGAGTTGTAATATTGAGTTGTAATTAGTTAGCTCAGTTAACTGAGTCAAGTCCAGTTAGATTAATTCAAATAGTTTATTGAATTAATTGTGAGTTCAGTTAGTTAATGTTTGCATGCATGTAACTGCTGCTCTCCAGATAACTGAATATTCTCTCATAAATAAATCATGCATGTCAGTTCAGACAAAGACCCAGTTGAGATCAGATAGAGGGATATTGTACCATCAATTGGAGGATTGTTCTTATATCGGAAACTCATCCATGTTGAAGGAATTATCTCCTTCAAGATTGTGCAGTTAGATCAGAGGTTAGTGAGTGTGTGAAGAGGCCAATTCACACAGGTGGTAGCACTGGACCCCAAGGAAAATTGCACAAGGAAATAGGAGGCTTGAATGGTAGAGGAGAAGCTTGTGAGAAGCCTTTGACTGTCTATGAGCAGAAGTTGGATTGCAGAGAGAGCAGGATAGATTGAGAGCTCATTCTTTTTGTAACTAAAACATATTTCCACTTGTATGATAATACAGAGATTGGGATTTCAGGCTGAGGCTTTCCCCGGGTTATGTATTCTGTGTTATGTGTGATTGATTTCTCATTCTTAGTTATATGTGTTCTCAATTGATCATGCTCAAATTGATTAAACTTCCACAAAGTTTGTTGTAGAAGTAGATCTTGTGTTTTTCTTTAGTATATTGCATAATCCATTGATCTATAGTGGGAATTTCTACATGGTATCAGAGAAAAGAGGTGATCAAGGTGAAGAACATATACAAGAAGGGAGAAGTTCGAAGTTTTTGGTTCTTGAATATAGAAATTGAGTTCTTATCACATCTCAATTTCACCAATGGCATTTAGTGGTTTAATACTCGAGTATGCCCTTGATAGAAGCTCGAATTATATAGCCTGGAAGGATCGCATGGAAGCAGTATTAGAGGATAAAAGTCTAAAGGAATTCATTGATCAAGAAGTCCCCAAGCTGACTGATGCTACTCAATTGGCGGAATGGAAGAAATGTGTGGCTAGAGCAAGGAGAATCCTCCTGGAGGGAGTTTGAGACCACATTGTCTCGAGCCTGCATGGGAAGGAGACACCATTTTCGATGTGGAAAACATTGATAGATCTATATCAAAATAGCAGTGATCAGAGGAAGTTGTCACTAAAAGACAAGCTTGGGAAAATGAAGTGTCAAAAGGGTGACATGATCTCTACATATTTGAGCAAGCTCACCACCTGCTGGGATGAGCTTGGAAGTGTAGGGATCATGACTGCTAATGATGACATGCTGAGTCTTGCACTCCTCGATCTTCCTACTAGCTGGCATAACTACCAAGACACAGTTAATGGAAGAGAAAAACAACTAGATTGGGAACGAATTTGGTTGGATCTGATGCTGGAGGAGATAAGAAGAAGCACCAGAGATGGATCTTCATCATCCAAGGAGGATGAAGAAAATTTCACCTTAGCAAGTAAGGTGAAGAAAGGGAAGGAGAAGGATTCTCATCCCAAATTGAGTTCTTCCCATGGTGGAAAGAAGTTTGACAAATCAAAAGTGTGGTTCTTTCATTGTCATGAAGTGGGCTATTTTGCTACAAATTGTCCACTAAGGAAATCCAAGAATGGATCCATGGAAGCATCAAAAGGTGAGGCACTAGCCTCACAGTTCAAGTTGGATTTCACACTTTTCGCATGCGTGGTTTTATCCATGGGGGGAAGTGGTTGGTTTCTTGATAGTGGAGCTTCTTTCCACATGAACGATGACAAGATTTTGCTCAGTACCTTTGAGGAGAAGGATCTCTAGATTCAGATCACGATGGGTAATGATGAAAAGTATAGTTCCTCAGGTGTAGGCGCAGTTGTTTTTCAGAGGGAGCAAGGAGCTTGAATTACCTTGACCAATTTCAAGTATGTACCAAGACTGAGGAAATATTTGGTGACGATCGCAATGCTGGAAGTCAAAGGCTATGATGTAGTCTTTATTAAGGGAAAGGTTTTCCTTAAACACATCACCACGAGACAGGTGAAGTAGATCGGTTCACGAGTCAAGAACCTATATGCTCTTGAGGTTCAAGATGCATCCAAAGCCTTGAAGAGTGAGGAAACTATTGGAGACTTGGTGGTTGAGAAGGAGAGTAAATTACCTCTCAACATGCAGCGCCCGAAGTAGTCTAAGACAATTGTGGAGAAGCCACAGTTGGTGAAGTAGCTTTAGGATGTTGTGGAGCAGCCACAACTAGAGAAGTTGAGAGGATATTGAGTGGGGGCATCCATTCATCTAGAGACCTCTAGTAGGGAGAAATTTCGAGCCAAGCGGGCAGAGGGATCACATGCATCCATACATCCAGGTCGGAGGTGGGGCAATGTGGAGTGACAATCCTAAGAAGGCTAGAATAGGGGTAGGATCATTGAGGTAACAAACCTCTTTGATTAGACCTTGCTACAGGAGCCTTAATGAGGAGTAGCAAGACTAGCTGAGTGGGTAGAGGCAGATGTAGATGGAGCGACAGAGAAAGCTACAGTGCAAGAATCCCAAGGTAGTGCAGAGCTAGCAGGCTACAACAATGCTAGCGGCATAGGAGTGTTGCACCAGTGCAGGATGGCACAGAGAGGCGTGCAACAGTGCGAGATGCATGGAGTGTTTTAGTAGCTTACAGGTCATAGAAGGAGCACTTGTCAATGGCAGAGGAAGCTTCAGCATCAGATAATGTTTCTAGCCCAACAGGGAGGTCAGTTGGGAGATTTTTTGTTTCTAAAGTTGCTGGAGCAATAACACTTGGGAAAAGTGTTGCACGTAGAACATTCCAAAGGTTCAGGATCAGGTTCGAGTTGAATGCCTTTCTTGTTGAGAGGGAGTGTTGAAAATAGCAACAAGAAGTGCTAAAAATAAAAGCGCTATAAATAGCAGTTCAGGGATCAGTGTTGGACATAGCAACAAGGAATGAAAAATGGAAGTGCTAAAAATAGCATTGCTATAAATAGTATTTTTGGATAGATTCCAATATTAGTTAGTCCCTGAACTAAAACTGATAAGTAAAATTTTAATTTTAAATTAGTAGTTGTTTGTAAAATAATTAATTAATTCATCTTGAGTTAATTAGTTGTAGAAAATGAAACATGAAGTCTATGTGGGGAAATGCAACAGTTTCCCCATTGATTAAGGAATTTATCCATTATTTAAAGAGATAAGGATGAGTTGTAATATTGAGTTGTAATTAGTTGGCTTAGTTAACTGAGTCAAGTCTAGATAGATTAATTCAAACAATTTGTTGAATTAATTGTGAGTTCAGTTAGTTAATGCTTGCATGCATGTAACTGTTGCTCTCCAGATAACTGAATATTCTATCATAAATAACTCATGCATGTCAGTTTAGATAGAGACACAATTGAGATCAGATGGAGGGACAGTGTACTATCAGTTGGAGGATTTTTCCTATAAAGGAAACTCATCCATGCAAAAGGAATTATCTCATTTAGGATTCTACAGTTAGATCAAAGGTTAGTGAGTGTGTGAAGAGGCCAATTCACATAGGTGGAAACACTGGACCCCAAGGAAAACTTCACAAGGAAATAGGAGGCTTGGAGGGTAGAGGAGAAGGTTCTGAGAAACCTTTGCCTATCTATGAGCAGCAGTTGGATTGCAGAGAGAGCAAGATAGCTTGAGAGTTGATTCTTTTTGTAACTTGAACATATTTCCACTTGTATGAGAATACAGAGATTTGGGTTTTAGGTTGAGGCTTTCCCCTAGTTATTTCTTCTATGTTATGTGTGATTGATTTCTCATTCTCAATTATATGTGTTCTCAATTGATCGTGCTCAAATTGATTAAGCTTCCGCAAAGTTTGTTGTAGAAGTAGATCTTGTGTTTTTCTTTAGTATATTGCATAATCTGTTGATCTACAGTGGGCATTTCTACAGAATAATCTTCGATTCAACATTCTCTATTTGAAGATTCTATTTGTTTTGTTTCAATTCTTCTAGGTCCTCTTCTGTGGCTCACAACTGAAGCTGTAATCACTTCTTTTCCTTTGTCTCCTTTTGTAGAGCTTCATACATCATTTCCACCTTTTGGGAAATTTTGAGCATGGTCTCGTACATCACTTTTTCATCCTCTGTCACTGCACGTTCCATTGTTCATGTTTGCAATTCACATCCACGCAAAGACTACTCTAATACCAAACTTGATTCGAGTTGACTCAACTCCCGAATTTAACCAACATATTTTTCTTTCTTGATGTGACTATAATTGCATTTAAAATAGCATAAACGAACAAATATGCATGTTTTAAAGAAGAAGGAACATGACAATCATCAACAACATAAAAATAAAAATGTGGATAATGGAGTTCATCCAGGAGGGACTATGTCTCTAGGCCTAGTGTCAATATGGTGTAGGCCACTGCATGAAGTGCTCAAAAGAGTGATGATGTACATGCATGTGCTTTCTCTATCATACAAGGAATATTCCCTCACACAGGAGTGGCTCGAAGAGATGTTCCACTACAGGAACTCTCATTCAAAAAAAGGACTTCGATCAGTATGACATAATTTCACATATGACAATAATGAGCATCCCGCCAATCATGGCATCAAAGGGATCTCAATTCAGAAATACATGACTACAACATGAGTATCCTGTCAACATGACAATAAAGGGATCTCAATAACAACATGAAAATAAATACATCTCACAGATGATTCCATGTCACACCAAGAAAGAATCATGAAACAAGTAAGAAAATAAGATCCCATGTCAAACATCAAACAGGGATCTATGCAACACAACGCATCTCATACGAAAAAGAAGTACATGAACACACTGCATATATGTCACACCTTTGGGGAATCTGAAGAAAAGGATGTCAAACTGCTGAAGATGGCTGTACCATCAATCTCGTCGCATCGAATCTCATGGAAATGACATTCACACATGAATGTTGACACCTGCACTCCACTTTGAAAAGTGCCTGAAAAATGAAATGATCAAATGGAAAATATGAATGCACCATCAAGTTTGTGGCATTGAATAGGGTAAAATTGACTGTCAAATTCCTGAATTCTAAGAAAGTGGAAATCTAGGGATATAGGAATATTTTAGATTCCACCTAGATTCCTCAAAGGTTCCCTCCTCTAGGTCATCTGAATCTGCTGCTTAGACCAAAATTCGGCCTGTGCCATCAAGTTCGTGTTGTTGAGACGATTAAGATCGACATAAAATTTTTCCAATTTGGACAGTGGTAAAATTTTTCCCTCTTGAAAATTTGTCTCAATCATGGTTCCACCTGCTCTTTTCTTAGGTTCATGGTTCCACCTTCAAATGAATTAAAAAAAAACACCTCGAACTCTATGTTGAATTCTCCCTAGCCTCCACGCACTAAGAAAATGCGTTTATATAACATTTCGTGGGCGGATAGGTCAACGGGAAGGTTGTTGGCCTATTGGTTAAGGTAGAGGTATTAAGGCAGCAAGTTGAGGGAAGAAATCTCGCCTGCATCATATATAACAAATTTTTTTAATTACAAAATAGTACGGACCTTGTTTTGGTGATCGTTTGAAATTGCATATTGTATGGTTATTGAGTGTTGTAATTTAATATGGCGCATTGTATTAAATGTGTGCCACATGAGGTCATCGTGTAGGCGGGGTTGATGGAGCCATTGGCCGTGGGTTCAACTCCCACTGAGTCCACATTAAATGCATTTTTTTGGTGGGGGTGTGGGCCGGGGTCCACCGGAGGTGGCCCGCCCACCCCAAATACAATGTGTTATAACGAATGGTTGTGGGGATGGGTGGGAATCATGGCCCATTGGCCCATAATTAAAACTTTGGTTTTTATAAATGTTTGTTGGTCATTGGGGGGGTTGGCAGGATTGGTGGCCCGCCACCCCATAAATTTTTTTATTTTTTATTTTTTTATATAATAGAGATTGTTTTTTTTATTTTGTCTAGTATAGGGGATATTAGACAACTTAAAAACCCAAGAAATTCACCCGCTTTCAGGAGCTAAGTTTCATGCCCCGAGGTCGGTCAAATTTTAGGACACTTAAACCTGGGTTGTGCAACTTTGACCAAATATTTGACTGGCTCGTTCTCCCTCATACAAGCTATGATTGGAGTGTAGTTCACACCATTGGAATCAGGGTGACGAGCACTTAGATCTGGTGCTGGTTTGGGAGCAATCTAGCGTCTTTGAATTTTGCCCCCTTCTTAGTCCTATGGGACTTCTACCTATGTTTGTAGCCACCTGGATCAGTCTCATCACCACTTTCCTTCTCCTTTTCTTACTTTTCTTCCTCTTCTATTTCCTCTTCATCCCTCCCTTTTTCTTCTTCCTCCTTTTCACTGGCAGTGGGACTCTTGTCACATTCAAGGGATTTTATATCCTATTATGTATGCATGTCTCTGAAATTTTCCCATGTGATAGGAAGTTTGAGGTTTTATAGGGCATCTTCTATGATAATTCTAATTAACCCATGATTGGCTAGCTATTGATGTTTTCCTTCCTTCACCTTAATGCTCATATCTATCACTGATTGAAGAAGGAAGTAGGGTATGTTGAGTCTGTTTTGAGGAGTTCTGTCTTCTCCAAACCTTGACTCTTGGAGAAGCCTAAAATGGTATCCATATACCACACTATACCTACCTTCACATGATATATACTTTATAAGGTGGTAGCTAATTTCATTCCAAGGATATGGTAGGCTTTCTTTTCTGACCTCATTTTTGTCTTCCATTGCCTCCTCTAGTTCTAAAAAGAATTTCTTCCTTGCAATTTCGCAACTACCCTTATCCTCTTTTCTCCAAGGCACTCCTAGAGGAAGTGTGGTGATTTTACCTATGATTTCAGGGGTGAGTTCAATAGAGAGGCCTTTCGCCACAATAGTGGCATGGGTCCTAGCCAGTGGAATGAGGGAGAGAGAAAAGTCTTTGGCCACTTCATCATAATATCGCCTCAATTTTTCAAAGAAACCCATCCAATTGTGCCCTGTGAATATCTCTAGTACATGAGGGTGTTGATGAATCCTCAATGTGTTGATGGGTTCCCACTTACTAAATTCCCTTGTCATTTTTCTTTGATGGATGGAGGTTTGTATATGTCTGATAGTAAATTTAATGGATGAGGAATTCTATATCAACATTATGTGTATACAATTCCCCTAGACTGCAATCTTTTTCAATAAACTAGAATGGTTTTATATATCCTCTTATCTTGGAAAATGTGTGAAATTATAGAGCCTACCTCCTTATCACTACTTGAGGATGTCAACCTCTATTTTTCCATTTTAAAACTACTCACTGCCAATCTTGTAGGTGTTGTTTTGTATCTTATAGGATCCTGTAGGTTTTGTTGTAGGATCCTGTAGGTTCTCCTGCACCGGAAAAAAACGAATTT
Source organism: Pinus taeda (assembly GCA_000404065.3). Taxonomy (NCBI): domain Eukaryota; kingdom Viridiplantae; phylum Streptophyta; class Pinopsida; order Pinales; family Pinaceae; genus Pinus; species Pinus taeda. The sequence continues at coordinate 231,128 of APFE031134497.1, forward strand.
TTCCTTTCTTGTAGACTGCTTGAGGGCCAAAAGAAACTTTGCTAGTGTGTAGCCTTGAGAAAGTGAATGCCTCTATGCATGGGGATCAATGCTTATTTCCTCATATGGGTGATTTGAGTGGGTTGGTGTGATGGAAACCGAGGTATGAGTATCTATTTTTGGACCATTCGTTCCACTACAACATCATATTTCTCCTTACCTCGTAATAAACTCCCACTTTGGGCATCCATAACTTAATCACTTTCAACATCATCCCCCCTTTCTCTTGACTTGAATGCTGCCATGTGTGAAAGAACTAACTATATTCTCTTTGTTGACAAAGCGAAGGTGGCCAAGTTAACTTGCTACCTTTCTCTTATAAACCAACTCTTTCTCAAATTTTACAAGTTTTATCATATTATTCTAATGAGAGAGTTGAATTGAGATACATACCTGTGGTAATGATGCTTTGATGTTGTTTGTTGGAGAGTGAAGTCCTTGTTGTTTATTTGTTGCATGTCTTTCTCCTTCTTCTTATTTTTTGTCCTCTAATGTTTTTATTTGATGTGTTCGTACTTGATGGTGATGTTCATGATCTTGATGTTACTACTAAGCTCTGGAGGAGCTTCTTCGACCTCTAGATATCCATGCTTGACGTTGACTGCAACGTGTGATTTTGTTTTTTTGTGGGATAGGCTACTATAGGATTTCCTACATGATGTCTTGTAGCTTCCTCTCCCTCAAAATTTTTAATCATTTCTTCACTTTCAGAGCATGAGGATGGTTGGGATAGCTAGATAAGGGATCTAGGGATTGGTGAATGAGAGGTATAACTTCTAGGTGTTTTCCCCTCATTCTATATCTCCATCCTTCTTTTTTGAACCGTAATCATTTTTCTTTTGAAACTGACCTTATTGGATGAATGCAGGGGTGATCATGGTGGATAGAGGCATGGTGATGAGATGGTGAAGTAGAAATTTAATTTTTTTTGACATGAGTAAGTCATCCCCTTGCTCTAGGGTTACTTCCTTTGGGATTCCCAAGCCATGGTAATTCCTACAAGATCATCCTATAGGTTTATAGGAAATCACGTAGAAAACATAGAACCCTTGCAAATTGATCTAAATGAGTAGAGAAATGGATGGAATGATGGTATGATGAAGGATAATGAATGGAGAAATAAACACATGACTGGGTAGGTCCCTTTTGATCCTCTCTTATTTCTCTGATCCTCCTCCTGCTGACCTGCAAACAATATCTTTCAACGTTTCAATTTCTCTTATATATATATACTAAATATATATATATATTTATATCTTTCTTTTTTTTTGAAAGAAAATTGTTTGCCTCCAAGAGGTTTTCATCTTAGCTGCTTGCCCTAGGTTCCTCAAAAGACTTTTTCCCCTGAGTCTCCTTTTTTTTTCTTCTTTTTTTTAGTAACTTGATGAGGTAGAAGCTAAGAATTTATCCACCACCATCACTTTCTTGTTGATGCCATCAATGAATTATTTCTTTGATAATGGATTCTTATAAACCTTCAATCTGTGCCCATTAAAAAGTAGAGGAATAGCCTCTGCATCAATGGTTCTAATCTGCACTGAACCATTATCATGACATTTATCTATGACATAAGGCCCTAACCATCTAGTCCTTAACTTGCCTTTAAAATATTTGTATATGGAATCATATAACAAATCCGAATCACCTTCTTGAAATTGTTTCCCCTTGATGTTCTTGTCATGCCATATCTCCCTCTAAACTTGAGTCATCTCTATGTGCAGGAGGGCTTGCATTCTAAACTCATCTAACCCATTCAGCTGGAGAAATATCTCTTTTTGTGCACTGCTGAGATCTAGATCTAGTGGGGCTACCATCCTTAATGTATTGTACTCAAATTCAATGAACAACAGGGACTTCTTCCCATAGACCAACTCATAGGGAGTGAATCTAATGGTGGTCTTCCAAGTGGTATTGTAGGCCCAAGTGGCCTCAACTAATCTATCTGCCCAATTTTTTCTACTGTTGCTAACCACTTTGGTCAGAATGCCCTCCGGCACTCTATTGGTCACCTCCACTTGCCCATTAGCTTGTGGGTCATAAGGAGTGGATGTTCTATTCTCGATATTTCGTTGGCTTAAAAAGTCTTTAATCAAGTTAGATATAAATTGGCTGCCTTCATCAGTGACCAATTCGCTCGGGTACTCAAACTTATAAAATACATTTTCCCTTAAGAACTTAGCCACCTTCTCCTCTGTTTATGCCTTGATTGCCTTGGTTTCAGCCCACTTGGTCAAATAGTCATTGCACACAATGATGTATTGCTTTTTCTTAGATGGAGGGTCAATAGGTCTAACGAAATCCATGCCACACTAGTCAAATGGCTCGAAAGTCACTTGAGGCTACAGAGACATTTCATCCCTTGGAGTATGCTTTCCCATCCTTTGGCACTGATCACATTGACTAGTATACCTTCTCACATCCTGATGAAACGTGGGCTAATAATAACCAGCTTGTAACACCTTGAATGTTGTCCTCTTGGCTGCAAAGTCACCGCCACAACGGCCATGATGATAGGTCCGAAGGATGTCAAAGACTTACTCCTCCATGACACATCTTCTCATAATTTGATCTGGGCCTAGTTTGAAGAGATTTCCCCCAATCCAAGTGAATGGGGTGCTTTTCATCACAATCTTGCTTTTCTCTTTGGAGGACAAATTCAATGGGAACTGTGCAGAAACCAAATAGTTTTCTATGTCAGCAAACAATGGAGAGAGAACTGAAATGGTGAATAATTGTTCATCTGGTAGCTGATCATCAACCATTCCTTCCTCCCCTGTAGGCAAATTTAACATGGCTAAAAAATCTACAAGAACATTTTCCTTATGAAGCTCATCAACAATAATTAGATCAAATTGTTGTAATAAAAGTAACCATCTAATAATCTAAGCATTCACATTAGGTTTATTCATCAAGTATTTAATTACAACATGGTTAATATGTAAAAATGGTTGGTAACATGTAATTTAATGCCTCAATTTGTTCAATGAATGCACAATGGCTAGGAGCTCTTTCTCAGTCACTGTGTAGTTCAGTTTGGCCTTTAATAGATTCTTACTGATGAAGTAAATGGCATAAGGTAACTTGTCATCTATCTAGCCTAGAGCTACTCCTATGGCTTTGTGTGAGGCATCAACACGTATATGAAAAGTAAGAGCCCAATTCGACCCTCAAAGAATAGATGCAGTGGTCAACTTGTCCTTCGAGGTATCTCGGGCCTCTAGACAAGTTTTTGACTATACAAATTCAGATTCTTTGGCCAAAATCCCAAATAAAGGAGAACCTAACTTGTTGAAGTCTTTTATAAACCTTCGATAGTATCCAGCTAGACCTAGAAAACTTCAAACATCTCTATACTTTTGCATAGGTGGGACCCTTTGAATGATGGTTGTTTGGGTTGGGTCCACCTGTAGTCCTTTCTGGGATATTGAATGACCTAGAACAGTCCCTGCAGTCATCAACAACTCACATTTATCGGGACTAAGGGATAGGTACATTTCAATGCATTTTTTCAACACCTTACCTAAGTTGGACAGAGCCTCCTATAAATCACACCTCTAGGATGTGAAATCATCCATATAAATTTTTGCTGCATCATGGACTAGCTCGACAAAGATACTTAGGACTGCTCTATGGAAAGTGGCAGGGGGATTGCATAGGAAAAAAAGAAGGAGCCTAAAGGCAAAAGTACCCCAAGGACAAGTGAATCTAGTTTTATCCTAGTCTTCTAGGATGATTTGGATTTGATTGTACCCATTGAACCCATCTAGGAAAGAGAAAAGAATTCCCTGCTAGGCCATCTACCACTTGGTCAATGAAAGGTAGAGGGAAATGGTCCTTCTTTGTGGTTTTGTTTAACTCTCTATAATTGACACAAATCCTCAACTTCCTATTTTTATTTAGAACCAACAACAAAGGAGAGACCCACTCACTGTTTGAGATAGGGTAAACGAATCCTACATCTAGCAACTTTTGCAGTTCTTCTTTGAATATAACCTTGACAGATGGATTCATTCTCCTTTGGGGTTATCAGAATGGTATTCAGCCTTATTTGATATAAATGTGGTGAGTAAACACTGAGGGTTGCACTCCCTTCATTTCCTTGTAAGTCCAAGCAAAGGCATCCAGATGTTCCTTTACCATGTTGCACAACTTTTCTTCTTGGTGTACAGAAAGAGATGGGTTGATTTTGAAAGTTCTCTCAGGGTTGAATTATATGGTTTTAACATGTGTAGGGTTTGAATAAGCTAAGAGTATATCAATCTAGTGGTTGATATGGATTTCCTTTACTACTTCCTCTAAGGAAAATTTGTTAGAAGTTTGACTTTGGAGTATGTGTTCAATCAAATCATCTTCATCTAGTTGTCCTCCTCCCATGGTTTTTTCTAAGGTAAAGTGTTGGGCTGAGTAGACATCATCCTCTTCCTCCTCCTCTAGCCATAAAGGTAATTCATGCTCTAGAGATGGTTGTGCAAGAGGGTACAGGACTAACTTTTTAGACATATGCCCACTTTTTATAGTCATATTTCCAGCCCTGCAGCTAATGTAGGCATCGAGAGTGGCTAACTAGGGCCTCAGGGTAACCAGTAAGCTTGGCCTTAAGCTGGAGAACTAGGAAGTCTGTAGGGTACTCCCAAGAGTCAATGTAGACCATCACATCCTCCATAATCCCCTCAAGAGTCACTGTGGAATGGTCTGCAAGTTGAAATATTGTTGTGGTCTTTCTCAGTGAACCTTGGAGATTGAGCTTCAGCATGGTGTCCTTAGTCATCACATTAATGGTAGCCCCAAGATCAATCAAAGTGTGTGGGACAATGGCGCCATTGATGTGCACATCGACTATAGGGCTTCCAGTGTTAGGTCCCTATAATATTAGTGATCTCCCCATTACTATTGTCATTGTATCCCTTATTGTTATTATTGTTCCCCTATTGTCCCGATATTGTTATTATTGTGCCCCATAGAATCCCTCTATTGTTATTTTTGTGCCTTTATATTATTATTGTTAGGTCGGCTTGGTTATATTATGACCCTGTAGACTCATATATATAGAAAGGAGGTTTTTTCATTTGAATCATCTAAGAATTGTTCATTTGTGTAATGTAAAGGAAGTTTCCACCTTGAAGAGGCTTATTTCTAAGGCATTCATCTATCTTTTCTATCTTTTTGTGAGTTGGTTTCGTAACATTTGGTATCAAAGCTTTGGATTCTAGGGTTTCACTGCTCCAACGGGTCATCATGCCATTTTCACTATACCTTTTTTTTGCGATGTTTCAGACACTAGAAAAAAACCCATTTGAGCCAAAAATAGTTCTAAACTTTGGGTCCAAATTTTAGAGCTTTTCTTGCTATATTTGGAGATATGATCTGATCAAGTTGGCGTTTTTGCAAACTCTCAAATTACATTCCAAACAAGTGACCTGGGGAAAATCATCATAAATTTTCTTTTGAGCATCAGATTGAAATCTTGTAAGAAGTTATAGAAAGAGGATGACCTCTAGTTTTCTTTGTATCAGTTGTAGATACTAAGGTCGAAACAGTGACATGTGACACGTCATACAAGTTTGCTCTACTGAGCTAGCCTATAATCAGGTCACCGTGGGACATTTGGCATAACTCTTCCTTGGAGAATCCAATTTCGATAAGACCGGTGGCATTGAAAAGAGGACGCAGAGGGCTAATTCAAGTGACAATTTCAAAAATGGGAGATCCAAAATTATAGAGGCACATCATATTCAATATTGAGCTCCTACAAGTGAGAAAAGGTGTGTAGTTTTTAAATTTTTGCATGGGTAATGATGAAAGGTATAGTGCCTCAGGTGTAGGCACAGTTGTTTTTCAGAGGGAGCATGGAGCTTGCATTACCTTGACCAATTTCAAGTGTGCACCAAGACTGAGGAAAAATTTGGTGACGATCGCAATGCTGGAAGTCAAAGGCTATGATGTAGTCTTTAGTAATGGAAAGGTTTTCCTTAAACACATCACCACGAGACAGGTGAAGCAGATCGGTTCACGAGTCAAGAACCTATATGCTCTTGAGGTTCAAGATGCATCCAAAGCCTTGAAGAGTGAGGAAACTATTGGAGACTTGGTGGTTGAGAGGGAGAGTAAATTACCTCTCAACATGCAGCACCAGAAGAAGTCTCATACAATTGTGGAGAAGCCACGGTTGGTGAAGTAGCTTTAGGATGTTGTGTAGCGGCCACAACTAGAGAAGTTGAGAGGAGATCGAGTGGGGCCATCCATTCATCTAGAGACCTCTTGTAGGGAGAAATTCCGAGCCAAGTGGGCAGAGGGATCACATGCATCCATACATCCAGGTCGGAGGTGGGGAAATGTGGAGTGACAGTCCCAAGAAGGCTAGAATAGGGGTAGGATCATTGAGGTAAAAAACCTCTTTGATTAGACCTTGCTACAGCAGCCCTAATGAGGAGTAGCAAGACTGGCTGAGTGGGTAGAGGCAGATGTAGATGGAGCGGCAGAGACAGCTACAGTGCAAGAATCCCAAGGCAGTGTAGAGCTAGCAGGCTACAACAATGCGAGCGGCATAGGAGTGTTGCACCAGTGCAAGATGGCGCAGAGAGGTGTGCAACGGTGCAAGATGCATGGAGTGTTTTAGTAGCTTACAGGTCATAGAAGGAGCACTTGTCAATGGTAGAGGAAGCTTCAACATCAGAGAATGTTTCTAGCCCAACAGGGAGGTCAGTTGGGAGATTTTTTGTTTCTAAAGTTGCTGGAGCAACAACACTTGGGAAAAGTGTTGCATGTAGAACATTCCAAAGGTTCAGGATCGGGTTCGAGTTGAATTCCTTTCTTGTTGAGAGGGACTGTTGAAAATAGCAACAAGAAATGCTAAAAATAAAAGTGCTATAAATAGCAATTCAGGTATTAGTGTTGGACATAGCAACAAGGAATGAAAAATGGAAGTGCTAAAAATAGAATTGCTATAAATAGTATTTTGGGATAGATTCCAATATTAGTTAGTCCCTGAACTAAAATTGATAAGTAAAATTTGAATTTTAAATTAGCAGTTGTTTGTAAAATAATTAACTAATTCATCTTGAGTTAATTAGTTGTAGAAAATGAAACATGAAGTCTATGTGGGGACATGCAACAGTTTCCCCATTGATTGAGGAATTTATCCATTATTTAAAGAGATAAGGATGAGTTGTAATATTGAGTTGTAATTAGTTGGCTTAGTTAACTCAGTCAAGTCTAGATAGATTAATTCAAACAATTTGTTGAATTAATTGTGAGTTCAGTTAGTTAATGCTTGCATGCATGTAACTGTTGCTCTCTAGATAACTGAATATTCTATCATAAATAACTCATGCATGTCAGTTTAGACAGAGACCCAATTGAGATCAGAAGGAGGGAGAGTGTACTATCAGTTGGAGGATTTTTCCTATATAGGAAACTCATCCATGCAAAAGGAATTATCTCCTTTAGGATTCTACAATTAGATCAGAGGTTAGTGAGTGTGTGAAGAGGCCAATTCACATAGGTGGAAATGCTGGACCCCAAGGAAAACTTCACAAGGAAATAGGAGGCTTGGAGGGTAGAGGAGAAGGTTGTGAGAAACATTTGACTATCTATGAGTAGCAGTTGGATTGCAGAGAGAGCAAGATAGCTTGAGAGTTGATTCTTTTTGTAACTTGAACATATTTCTACTTGTATGAGAATATAGAGATTGGGGTTTTAGGTTGAGGCTTTCCCCTAGTTATTTCTTCTATGTTATGTGTGATTGATTTCTCATTCTCAATTATATGTGTTCTCAATTGATCGTGCTCAAATTGATTAATCTTCCGCAAAGTTTTTTGTAGAAGTAGATCTTGTGTTTTTCTTTAGTATATTGCATAATATGTTGATCTACAATGGGTATTTCTACATAATCATCTTCAATTCAACATTCTCTATTTGAAGATTCTATTTGTTTTGTTTAAGTTCTTCCAGGTCCTCTTCTGTGGCTCACAACTGAAGCTGTAATCGCTTCTTTTCCTTTGTCTCTTTTTGTAGAGCTTCATACATCATTTCCACCTTTTGGGAAATTTTGAGCATGGTCTCGTACATCAGTTTTTCATCCTCTGTCACTGCACGTTCCATTGTTCATGTTTGCAATTCACATCCACACAAAGACTACTCTAATACCAAACTTGATTCGAGTTGACTCAACTCCCGATGTGATTATAATTGCATTTAAAATAGCATAGAGGAACAAATATGCGTGTTTTAAAGAAGAAGGAACATGACAATCATCAACAACATAAAACTCAAGATGTGGATAATGGAGTTCATCTAGGAGGGACTATGTCTCTAGGCCCAGTGTCAATATGGTGTAGGCCACTGCATGAAGAGCTCAAAAGAGTGATGATGTACATGCATGTGCTTTCTATATCATACAAGGAATATTCCCTCACACAGGAGTGGCTCGAAGATATATTCCACTGCAGGAACTCTTATTCAAAAAAAGGACTTCGATCAGTATGACATAATTTCACATATGACAATAATGAGCATCCCACCAATCATGGCATCAAAGGGATCTCAATTCAGACATACATGACTACAACATGAGTATCCTGTCAACATCACAATAAAGGGATCTCAATAACAACATGAAAATAAATACATCTCACAAATGATTCCATGTCACATCAAGCAAGAATCATGAAACAAGTAAGAAAACAAGATCCCACGTCAAACATCAAACAGGGATCTATGCAACACAACGCATCTCATAGAAAAAAGAAGTACATGAACACACTGCATATATGTCACACCTTTGGGCAATCTAAAGAAAAGGATGTCAAACTGCTGAAGATGGTTGTACCATCAATCTCATGGCATCGAATCTCATGGAAATGACTATTCACACATGAACGTTGACACCTGCACTCCACTTTGAAAAGTGCTTGAAAAATGAAATGATCAAATGGAAAATATGAATGCACCATAAAATTTGTGGCGTTGAATAGGGTAAAATTGACTGTCAAATTCCTGAATTCTGAGAAAGTGGAAATCTAGGGATATAGGAATATTTTAGATTCCACCTAGATTCCTCAAAGATTCCCTCCTCTAGGTCATCTGAATATCTGTTGCTTAGACCAAAATTCGGCCTGCACCATCAAGTTCGTGTTGTTGAGACGGTTAACATCGACATAAAATTTTTCCAATTTGGACAGTGGTAAAATTTTGCCCGCTTGAAGATCTGGCTCAATCATGGTTCCACCTGCTCTTTTCTCAGGTTCATGGTTCCACCTTCAAATGAATTAAAAAAAACAGCTTGAACTCTATGTTGCATTCTCCCTAGCCTCCGCGCACTAAGAAAATGCGTTTATATAACATTTCGTGCGTGGATAGGTCAACGGGAAGGTTGTTTGCCTATTGGTTAAGGTAGAGGTATTAAGGCAGCAAGTTGAGGGATCAAATCTCGCCTGCATCATATATAACAAATTTTTTTAATTACAAAATAGTGCGGACCTTGTTTTGGTGACCGTTTGAAATTGCATATTGTACGGATATTGAGTGTTGTAATTTAATATGGCGCATTGTATTAAATGTGTGCCACATGAGGTCATCGCGTAGGTGGGGTTGATGGAGCCATTGGCCGTGGGTTCAACTCCCACTGAGTCCACATTAAATGCATTGGTTTGGTGGGGGTGTGGGCCGGGGTCCACCGGAGGTGGCCCTCCCACCCCAAATACAATGGTTTATAACGAATGGTTGTGGGGATGGGTGGGAATCATGGCCCATTGGCCCATAATTAAAACTTTGGTTTTTATAAATGTATGTTGGTCATTGGGGGGGTTGGCAGGATTGGTGGCCCGCCACCCCATAAATTTTTTTATTTTTTATTTTTTTATATAATAGAGATTGTTTTTTTATTTTGTCTAGTATAGGGGATATTAGACAACTTAAAAACCCAACAAATTCACCCGCTTTCAGGAGCTACGTTTCATGCCCCGAGGTCGGTCAAATTTTAGGACACTTAAACCTAGCACACTGCACAACTTTGACCAAATCTTTGACAGGCTCGTTCTCCCTCATACAAGCTATGATTGGAGTGTAGTTCACACCATTGGAATCAGGGCGACGAGCACTTAGATCTGGTGCTGGTTTGGGAGCAATCTAGCCACTTTGAATTTTGCCCCTTTCTTAGTCCTCTAGGACTTCTACCTATGTTTGTAGCCACTTGGATCAGTCTCATCACCACTTTCCTTCTCCTTTTCTTACTTTTCTTCCTCTTCTATTTCCTCTTCATCCCTCCCTTTTTCTTCTTCCTCCTTTTCACTGGCAGTGGGACTCTTGTCACATTCAAGGGATTTTATATCCTATTATGTATGCATGTCTCTGAAATTTTCCCACGTGATAGGAAGTTTGAGGTTTTATAGGGCATCTTCTATGATAATTCTAATTAACCCATGATTGGCTAGCTAATGATGTTTTCCTTCCTGCACCTTAATGCTCATATATATCACTGATTGAAGAAGGAAGTAGGGTATGTTGAGTCTGTTTTGAGGAGTTGTGTCTTCTCCAAACCTTGACTCTTGGAGAAGCCTAAAATGGTATCCATATATGACACTATACCTACCTTCACATGATATATACTTTATAAGGTGGTAGCTAATTTCATTCCAAGGATATGGTAGGCTTTCTCTTCTGACCTCATTTTTGTCTTCCATTGCCTCCTCTCCTTCTAAAAAGAATTTCTTCCTTGCAATTTCGCAACTACCCTTATCCTCTTTCCTCCAAGGCACTCCTAGAGGAAGTGTGGTGATTTTACCTATGATTTCAGGGGTGAGTTCAATAAAGAGGCCTTTCGCCACAATAGTGGTATGGGTCCTAGCCAGTGGAATGAGGGAGAGAGCAAAGTCTTTGGCCACTTCATCATAATATGGCCTCAATTTTTCAAAGAAACCCATCCAATTGTGCCCTGTGAATATCTCTAGTACATGAGGGTGTTGATGAATCCTCAATGTGTTGATGGGTTCCCTCTTACTAAATTCCCCTCTCATTTTTCTTTGATGGATGGAGTTTTGTATATGTCTGATAGTAAATTTAATGGATGAGGAATTCTAAATCAACATTATGTGTATACAATTCCCTTAGACTGCAATCTTTTTCAATAAACTAGAATGGTTTTATATATCCTCTTATCTTGGAAAATGTGTGAAATTATAGAGCCTACCTCCTTATCACTACTTGAGGAAGTCAACCTCTATTTTTCCATTTTAAAACTACTCACTTCCAATCTTGTAGGGTTTTTTTTGTATCTTCTAGGATCCTATAGGTTTTCTTGTAGGATCCTGTAGGTGCTTATGCACCGGAAAAAAACGAATTTTGCCTTTCTTGTAGATTGCTTCAGGGCCGAAAGAAAATTTTCTAGTGTGTATCCTAGAGAAAGTGAATACCTATATGCATGTAGATCAATGCTTATTTCCTCATATGGGTGATTTGAGTGGGTTGGTGTGATGGAAACCTAGGTATGAGTATCTATTTTTGGACCATTCGTTCCACTACAACATCATATTTCTCCTTACCTCGTAATAAACTCCCACTTTGGGCATCCATAGCTTAACAACTTTCGACATCATCCCCCCTTTCTCTTGACTTTACTGCTGCCATGTGTGAAAGAACTAACTATATTCTCTTTGTTGACAAAGCGAAGGTGGCCAAGTTAACTTTCTACCTTTCGCTTATAAACCAACTCTTTCACAAATTTTACAGGTTTTATCATATTATTCTAATGAGAGAGTGGAAGTGAGATACATACCTGTGGTAATGATGCTTTGATGTTGTTTGTTGGAGAGTGAAGTCCTTGTTTTTTATTTGTTGCATGTCTTTCTCCTTCTTCTTATTTTTTGTCCTCTGATTTTTTTATTTTATGTGTTGGTACTCGATGGTGATGTTGATGATCATGATGTTGCTACTAAGCTCTGGAGGAGCTTCTTCGACCTCTAGATCTCCACGCTTGACGTTGAGTGCAACGTGTGATTTTGTTTTTTTGTGGGATAGGCTACTATAGGATTTCCTACAGGATGTCTTGTAGCTTCCTCTCCCTCAAAACTTTTAATCATTTCTTCACTTTCAGAGCATGAGGATGGTTGGGATAGGTAGATAAGGGATCTAGGGATTGGTGAATGAGAGGTATAACTTCTAGGTGTTTTCCCCTCATTCTATATCTTCATCCTTCTTTTTTGAACCATAATCATTTTTCTTTAGAAACTGACCTTATTGGATGAATGCAGGGGTGATCATGGTGGATAGAGGCATGGTGATGAGATGGTGAAGTAGAAATTTAATTTTTTTTGACATGAGTAAGTCATCCCCTTGCTCTAGGGTTACTTCCTTTGGGATTCCCAGGCCATGGTAATTCCTACAGGATCATCCTGTAGGTTTATAGGAAATAAGGTAGAAAAAATAGAACCCTTGCAAATTGATATAAATGAGTAGAGAAATGGATGGAATGATGGTATGATGAAGGATAATGAATGGAGAAATAAAAACATGACTGGGTAGGTCCCTTTTGATCCTCTCTTATTTCTCTGATCCTCCTCCTGCTCACCTGCAAACAATATCTTTCAACGTTTCCTCTTCTCTTAGAGATATATATATATTATTATATATAAATATATTATTATATATATCTATATAAATATTATATATTCTATATATATATATATATAACAAAATATATATCATATATACTAATATAATATAGATATAGATAATAAATATTATATTAATATATATATAATATATATATATATATATATATTATATAAATATATATATATATATATTATATATATATATATATATTTTATTTTTTTTTGAAAGAAAATTGTTTACCTCCAAGAGGTTTTCATCTTAGCTGCTTGCCCTAGGTGCCTCAAAAGACGTTTTCCCCTAAGTCTCCTTCTTTTTTTTTCTTTCTTTTTTTTAGTAACTTGATGAGGTAGAAGCTAAGACTTTCTCCACCACCATCACTTTCTTGTTGAGGCCATCAATGAATTCTTTGTTTGACAATGGATTCTTATAAACCTTCAATCTGTGCCCATTAAAAAGTAGAGGAATAGCCTCTGCATCAATGGTTCTAATCTACACTGAACCATTATCATGACATTTATCTATGACATAAGGCTCTAACCATCTAGTCCTTAACTTGCCTTTAAAATATTTGTATATGGAATCATATAACAAAGCTGAATCACCTTCTTGAAATTTTTTCTCCTTGATGTTCTTTTCATGCCATATCTCCCTCTGAACTTGAGTCACCTCTATGTGCAGGAGGGCTTGCATTCTAAACTCAACTAACCCATTCAGCTGGAGAAATATCTCTTTTTGTGCACTACTGAGATCTAGATCTAGTGGGGCTGCCATCCTTAATGTATTGTACTCAAATTCAATGAACAATGGGGACTTCTTCCCATAGACCAACTCATAGGGAGTGAATTCAATGGTGGTCTTCCAAGTGGTATTGTAGGCCCAAGTGGCCTCAACTAATCTATCTGCCCAATTTTTTCTACTGTTGCTAACCACTTTGGTCAGAATGCCCTCCGGCACTCTGTTGGTCACCTCCACTTGCCCATTAGCTTGTGGGTGATAAGGAGTGGATGTTCTATTCTCGATATTTCGCTGGCTTAAAAAGTCTTTAATCAAGTTAGATATAAATTGGCTGCCTTCATCAGTGACCAATTCTCTAGGGTACCCAAACTTATAAAATATATTTTCCCTTAAGAACTTAGCCACCTTCTCCTCTGTTTATGCCTTGATTGCCTTGGTTTCAGCCCACTTGTTCAAATAGTCAATGCACACAATGATGTATTGCTTTTTCTTAGATGGAGGGTCAATAGGTCTAATGAAATCCATGCCACACTAGTCAAATGGCTCGAATGTCACTTGAGGCTACAGAGACATTTCATCCGTTGGAGTATGCTTTCCCATCCTTTGGCACTGATCACATTGACTAGTATACCTTCTCACATCCTGATGAAAAGTGGGCTAATAATAACCAGCTTGAAACAACTTGAATGTTTTCCTCTTGGCTGCAAAGTCACCTCCACAAGGCCCATGATGACAGGTCCGAAGGATGTCAAAGACTTACTCCTCCATGACACATCTTCTCATAATTTGATCTGGGCCTAGTTTGAAGAGGTTTCCCCCAATCCAAGTGACTGGGGTGCTTTTCATCACAATCTTGCTTTTCTCTTTGGAGGAAAAATTCGGTGGGAACTGTGCAGAAACCAAATAGTTTTCTATGTCAGCAAACCATGGAGAGAGAACTGAAATGGTGAATAATTGTTCATCAGGTAGCTGATCATCAACCATTCCTTCCTCCCTTGTAGGCAAAGTTAACATGGATAAAAAATCTACAAGAACATTTTCCTTATGAAGCTCATCAACAATAATTAGATCAAATTGTTGTAATAAAAGTAACCATCTAATAATCTAAGCATTCACATTAGGTTTATTCATCAAGTATTTAATTACAACATGGTAATATGTAAAAATGGTTGGTAACATGTAATTTAATGCCTAAATTTGTTCAATGAATGCACAATGGCTAGGAGCTCTTTCTCAGTCACTTTGTAGTTCAGTTTGGCCTTTAATAGATTCTTACTGATGAAGTAAATGGCATAAGGTAACTTGTCATCTATCTAGCCTAGAGCTAGTCCTATGGCTTTGTGTGAGGCATCATCATGTATATGAAAAGTAAGAGCCCAATTCGACCCTCAAAGAATAGATGCAGTGGTCAACTTGTCCTTCGAGGTATCTCGGGCCTCTAGACAGGTTTTTGACTATACAAATTCAGATTCTTTGGCCAAAATTCCAAATAAAGGAGAAGCTAACTTGTTGAAGTCTTTTATAAACCTTCGATAGTATCCAGCTAGACCTAGAAAACTTCAAACATCTCTATACTTTTGCATAGGTGGGACCCTTTGAATGATGGTTGTTTTGTTTGGGTCCACCTGCAGTCCTTTCTGGAATATTGAATAACCTAGAACAGTCCCTGCAGTCATCAAGAACTCACATTTTTCGGGACTAAGGGATAGGTACATTTCAATGCATTTGTTCAACACCTTACCTAAGTTGGACAGAGCCTCCTATAAATCACACCCCTAGGGTGTGAAATCATCCATATAAATTTTTGTTGCATCATGGACTAGCTCGACAAAGATACTTAGGACTGCTCTATGGAAAGTGGCAGGGGAATTGCATAGGAAAAAAAAGAAGGACACTATAGGAAAAAGTACCCCAAGGACAAGTGAAGCTGGTTTTATCCTAGTCTTCTAGGATGATTTGGATTTGATTGTACCCATTGAACCCATCTAGGAAAGAGAAAAAAATTCCCTTCCAGGCCATTTACCACTTGGTCAATGAAAGGTAGAGGGAAATGGTCCTTCTTTGTGGTTTTGTTTAACTCTCTATAATTGACACAAATCCTCCACTTCTATTTTTATTTAGAACCAACAACAAAGGAGAGACCCACTCACTGTTCTAGATAGGGTAAACGAATCCTACATCTAGCAACTTTTGCAGTTCTTCTTTGAATATATCCTTGAAAGTTGGATTCATTCTCCTTTGGGGTTATCAGAATGGTATTTAGCCTTATTTGATATAAATGTGGTGAGTAAACAATGAGGGTTGCACTCCCTTCATTTCCTTGTAACTCCAAGCAAAGGCATCCAGATGTTCCTTTAGCATGTTGCACAAATTTTCTTCTTGGTGTACAGAAAGAGATGGGTTGATTTTGAAAGTTCTCTCAGGGTTGAATTATATGGTTCTAACATGTGTAGGGTTTGAATAAGATAAGAGTATATCAATCTAGTGGTTGATATGGGTTTCCTTTACTACTTCCTCTAAGGAAAAGTTGCTAGGAGTTCGACTTTGGAGTATGTGTTCAATCAAATCATCTTCATCTAGTTGTCCTCCTCCCATGGTTTTTTCTAAGGTATAGTGTTGGGCTAAGTAGACATCATCTTCTTCCTCCTCCTCTAGCCATAAAGGTAATTCATGCTCTAGAGATGGCTATGCAAGAGGGTACAGGACTAACTTTTTAGACATATGCCCATTTTTTATAGTCATATTTCCAGCCCTGTAGCTAATGTAGGCATCGAAAGTGGCTAACTAGGGCCTCAGGGTAACCAGTAAGCTTGGCCTTAAGCTGGAGAACTAGGAAGTCTGTAGGGTACTCCCAAGAGTCAATGTAGACCATCACATCCTCCATAATCCCCTCAAGGGTCACTATGGAATTGTCTGCAAGTTGCAATATTGTTGTGGTCTTTCTCAATGAACCTTGGAGATTGAGCTTCAACATGGTGTCCTTAGTCATCACATTAATGGTAGCCCCAAGATCAATCAAAGTGTGTGGGACAATGGCGCCATTGATGTGCACATCGACTATAGGGCTTCCAGTGTTAGGTCCCTATAATATTAGTGATCCCCCCATTACTATTGTCATTGTATCCCTTATTGTTATTATTGTTCCCCTATTGTCCTGATATTGTTATTATTGTGCCCCATGGAATCCCTCTATTGTTATTTTTGTGCCTTTATATTATTATTGTTAGGTTGGCTTGGTTATATTATGACCCTGTAGACTCCTTTATATAGAAAGGAGGTTTTGTCATTTGAATCATCTAAGAATCGTTCATTTGTGTAATGTAAAGGAAGTTTCCACCTTGAAGAGGCTTATTTTTAAGGCATTCATCTATATTTTATATCTTTTTGTGAGTTGGTTTCATAACATTTGGTATCAAAGCTTTGGATTCTAGGGTTTCGCTGCTCCAAGAGGTCATCATGCCATTTTCACTATACCTTTTTTTTGTGATGTTTCAGACACTAGAAAAAAACCCATTTGAGCCAAAAATAGTTCTAAACTTTGGGTCCAAATTTTAGAGCTTTTCTTGCTATATTTGTGGAGATATGATCTGATCAAGTTGGCGTTTTTGCAAACTCTGAAATTACATTCCAAACAAGTGACCTGGGGAAAATCATCATAACTTTTCTTTTGAGCATTAGATTGAAATCTTGTAAGAAGTTTTAGAAAGAGGAGGACCTCTAGTTTTCTTTGTATCATTTGTAGATACTAAGGTCGAAACAGTGACATGTGACACGTCATACAAGTTCGCTCTACTGAGCTAGCCTATAATCAGGTCACCGTGGGACATTTGGCATAACTCTTCCTTGGAGAATCCAATTTCGATAAGACTGGTGGCATTGAAAAGAGGACGCATAGGGCTAATTTAGGTGACGATTTCAAAAATGGGATATCCAAAATTACAGAGGCACATCATATTCAATATCGAGCTCCTACAAGTGAGAAAAGGTGTGTAGTTTTTAAATTTTTGCATGGGTAATGATGAAGTAAATGGCATAAGGTAACTTGTCATCTATCTACCCTAGAGCTACTCCTATGGCTTTGTGTGAGGCATCAGCATGTATATGAAAGGTAAGAGCCCAATTCGAGCCTCAGAGAATAGATGCAGTGGTCAACTTGTCCTCCGTGGTATCTAGGGCCTCTAGACAGGTTTTTGACCATACAAATTCAGATTCTTTGGCCAAAATCCCAAATAAAGGAGAAGCTAACTTGTTGAAGTCTTTTATAAACCTCTGATAGTATCCAGCTAGACCTAGAAAACTTCTAACATCTCTATACTTTTGCATAGGTGGGACCCTTTTAATGATGGTTGTTTTTTTTGGGTCCACCTGGAGTCCTTTCTGGGATATTGAATGACCTAGAACAGTCTCTTCAGTCATCAAGAACTCACATTTTTCGGGAGTAAGGTATAGGTACATTTCAATGCATTTTTTCAACACCTTACCTAAGTTGGACAGAGCCTCCTATAAATCACACCCCTAAGGTGTGAAATCATCCATATAAATTTTTTCTCCATCATGGACTAGCACGACAAAGATACTTAGGACCGCTCTATGGAAAGTGGCAGGGGAATTGCATAGGAAAAAAAGGAAGGACCCTATAGGAAAAAGTACCCCAAGGACAAGTGAAGCTGGTTTTATCCTAGTCTTCTAGGATGATTTGGATTTTTTGTACCCATTGAACCCATCTAGGAAACAGAAAATAATTCCCTGCCAGGCCATCTACCACTTGGTCAATGAAAGGTAGAGGGAAATGGTCCTTCTTTGTGGTTTTGTTTAACTCTCTATAATTGACACAAATCCTCCACTTCCTATTTTTATTTAGAACCAACAACAAAGGAGAGACCCACTGACTGTTCGAGATAGGGTAAACGAATCCTACATCTAGCAACTTTTACAGTTCTTCTTTGAATATATCCTTGAGAGTTGGATTCACTCTCCTTTGGGTTATCAGAATGTATTCAACCTTATTTGATATAAATGTGGTGAGTAAACACTGAGGGTTGCACTCCCTTCATTTCCTTCTAACTCCAAGCAAAGGCATCCAGATGTTCCTTTAGCATGTTGCACAACTTTTCTTCTTGGTGTATAGAAAGAGATGGGTTGATTTTGAAAGTTCTCTCAGGGTTGAATTCTATGGTTTTAACATGTGTAGGGTTTGAATAAGCTAAGAGTATATCAATCTAGTGGTTGATATGAGTTTCCTTTACTACTGCCTCTAAGGAAAAGTTGCTAGGAGTTCGAATTTGGAGTATGTTTTCAATCAAATCATCTTCATCTAGTTGTCCTCCTCCCATGGTTTTTTCTAAGGTATATTGTTGGGCTGAGTAGACATCATCTTCTTCCTCCTCCTCTAGCCATAAAGGTAATTCATGCTCTAGAGATGGCTGTGCAAGAGGGTACAGGACTAACTTTTTAGACATATGCCCGTTTTTTATAGTCATATTTCCAGCCCTGCAGCTAATGTAGGCGTTTCCAGTGGCTAACTAGGGCCTCAGGCTAACCAGTAAGCTTGGCCTTAAGCTGGAGAACTAGGAAGTCTGTAGGGTACTCGCAAGAGTCAATGTAGACCATAACATCCTCCATAATCCCCTCAAGGGTCACTGTGGAATGTTCTGCAAGTTGCAATATTGTTGTGGTCTTTCTCAATTAACCTTGGAGATTGAGCTTCAGCATGGTGTCCTTAGTCATCACATTAATGGTAGCCCCAAGATCAATCAAAGTGTGTGGGACAATGGCGCCATTGATGTGCACATAGACTATAGGGCTTCCATTGTTAGGTCCCTATAATATTAGTGATCCCACCATTACTATTGTCATTGTATCCCTTATTGTTATTATTGTTCTCCTATTGTCCCGATATTGTTATTATTGTGCCCCATAGAATCCCTCTATTGTTATTTTTGTGCCTTTATATTATTATTGTTAGGTCGGCTTGGTTATATTATGACCCTGTAGAATCCTATATATAGAAAGGAGGTTTTGTCATTTGAATCATCTAATAATTGTTCATTTGTGTAATGTAAAGGAAGTTTCCACCTTGAAGAGGCTTATTTCTAAGGCATTAATCTATCTTTTCTATCTTTTCGTGAGTTGGTTTCATAACATTTGGTATCAAAGCTTTGGATTCTAGGGTTTCGCTGCTCCAAATAGGTCATCATGCCATTTTCACTATACCTTTTTTTTGTTATGTTTCAGACACTAGAAAAAAACCCATTTGAGCCAAAAATAGTTCTAAACTTTGGGTCCAAATTTTAGAGCTTTTCTTGCTATATTTGTGGAGATATGATCTGATCAAGTTGGCGTTTTTGCAAGCTCTAAAATTACATTCCAAACAAGTGACCTGGGTAAAATCATCATAACTTTTCTTTTGAGCATCCGATTGAAATCTTGTAAGAAGTTTTAGAAAGAGGACGACCTCTAGTTTTCTTTGTATCAGTTGTAGATACTAAGGTCGAAACAGTGACATGTGACACGTCATACAAGTTCACTCTACTGAGTTAGCCTATAATCAGGTCACTGTGGGACATTCGGCATAACTCTTCCTTGGAGAATCCAATTTCGATCAGACTGGTGGCATTGAAAAGAGGACACAGAGGGCTAATTCAGGTGACGATTTCAAAAATGGGAGATCCAAAATTACAGAGACACATCATATTCAATATCGAGCTCCTACAAGTGATAAAAGGTGTGTAGTTTTTAAATTTTTGCATAAGCTTGGTTTGAAAAAATAGTTTGAAGGAATTCAAAGGGCATAATGAAGCATTATTATCGGTAATTGATGCCCAAAAGAAAGAAAATGGAAACACCTAGTAAGCAACCTGAGAGCTCTAGCATGACTCATGAAGAAGAGGAAGAAATGCAACATGATATATCAATATCACAAAACCAATTGCAACAAATTTCACTTGCACAAAAGGTAACAGAAAATAATATGGATGGTTTAAAGAAAGATGTAGAAGCTAATATGGATGGTTTAAAGAAAGGCGTAGAAGCTAAGATGAAGGACTTGGAAGCTAAGATGGACGGTGTGGAAACTAAGATGGATGGAATGGAAGTTAAGATGGATGGCATGGATGCTAAGGTGGACACTAAGATGAAAGGCATGGATGATAAGATGGAAGAATTGAAGATAAATTTGAATAAGTTGCTACAAGAAATGGTCACTAATAGTGAATGGGTAGTAAAGGAAACTCATGATGAGAACAAAATAAATGTTAATCATGATTTCACAGACTCTAATGTTGGATTGAAGACCAACCATGTTCCAAAAATAGATAAGAGGAAGTTTGATGGCAAGGATCCTGGAACATGGATACTACAGATGGAGCAATTTTTCGATCTCCATAATGTGCAAAACACACAAAAGGTACATATTGTAGCTTTATATTTGGAGCCAAATCAGTTTGTATGGTATCGATGGCTTTGCTCTCGTAAAAAAATTGTCGCTTGTGCAATTTTTACGGAAGAAATGATAGCACATTATGCAGATACAAAAAGAAACACCTTTTTTAGCCAATTGATAAATCTCAAACAAAAGGGTTCAATGATGGAGCACATTGAGGACAACCAAAAATTGAACATAAGGGTAAAATATATTCTAGAGGAGCATAGGATTGATGTGTTCATAGGGACTTTAAAGTATAATATCCAACATGAGGTTCACCTTTGGTAACCTGATTCATTAGAGAAGGCATTCAGGTTAGCAAGAGAAATGAAAAGATAAATTTTGGCAACGAGGAAGCCTACCACTGACAACTATAAACATGGAAGTGTTGTTGCCCCTAGCCTTCCACAACCTACAATGTTGACACCACAAAAATTGGAAGAAAAAAGAGCAAAAGGGCTTTGTTACAGTTGTGATAGCAAATACACTAAAGGTCATAAGTGTGGAAAAAAGAAATTATTCTACATAGATTGTTAAGGGGAGGAAGAAAAGGGACAAGAAATTTCAAAAGAAGAGGATATACTCTAGGAACAAATCCTAGATAAAGAAGAAATGAATCCGACCATATCTTGTAATGCACTGGTTAGAATTACGACTCCTCAAACTATCAAGATAGAAGGACATATCAAGAAGAAGAAGGTAATAGTGTTGATTGATTCGGGAAGTACCCATAATTTTATTCATTGTAATATAGCAAAGGAATTGAATTACTTTCTATATCCAGGACTAGAGTGTCAAGTGATGGTTGCAAGTGGAGGAACCATAAATTTCTCCGGAAAGTTCCATAATATCAAGTTATCCATGGGAGAATATGTATTGAATATCACAATGCTTTCCATACCAATGGGTGGTGCTGATGTTGTACTAGGAGTCCAATGGCTACAATCCTTGGGTACGATAGCTTTTAATTTTCAAGAACTTTTCATGAAATTTTCTACGGAAGGAAAGGAATTTAAATTAAGGGGTATTACAGGGAAACTGGGAAAGATAATCAACTCTAACAGTATGACAAAGCTTCTAAAGAAGGAACGACGAGGTCTAATTTCACAATTATGTTCGCTAGAGGTTCCCACATTGAAATCATCTATTTCTCTAGATCTCCAAAAAGTCTTGGACAATCATTCCAAGGTATTTGAGACTCCCAAAGGCCTCCCATCTATTTGTGATCATGATCATGCTATTCATTTGATTCCAGGAAGTATTCCTCCAAACATCAGGCCGTACAAATATCCCTATTCCTAAAAGAGTGAAATTGAATGTTTGGTTGTAGGAATGCTAGAGGTTGGTATAATTCAACCTAGTCAAAGTTATTTCTCTACTTCAATAGTATTAGTTCACAAGAAGGATGGATCATGGCACATGTGTCCAGATTATAGGGAGCTCAATAAGATCACTATTAAAGATAAATTTCCCATTCTCGTCATTGATGAATTATTGGATGAATTGCATGAACCAATTTACTTCACCAAGTTGGATCTTCGTTCAGGATATCATCAAATCAGAATGAAGACAAAAGACATTCCAAAAACATCATTTAGAACTCATGAGGGTCATTATGAATTTTTGGTCATGCCTTTTGGCCTTACTAATGCACCTTCTACATTTCAAGGTTTGATGAACTCCATTTTCAAACACTTCCTTAGAAAACTTGTGTTAGTATTTTTTGATGATATAATAATCTACAACAAGTCTTGGAAGGAATATGTCCAACATGTTGACATGGTTCTCAAACTATTGGAGGAGAAACGATTATATGAAAAAATCTCCAAATGTTTCTTTGGAGTACAAGAGGTGGAATATCTGCGTCATATTGTATCTCATGAAGGTGCTAAGGTAGACCCTAGCAAAATTAAAATCATTAAGGAATGGAAAATCCCCACATCCATAAAGAATCTATGAGGATTTCTCATGTTAACAGGGTATTATCGCAAGTTTGTTAAGGATTATCGGAGAATAGGAGCACCTCTAACATCATTATTGAAGAAAGATGCATTTTCATGGGCTCAAGAAGCAACAAAGGCCTTTGAACATCTTAAAGAGGCAATGTGCCAAGCACCAGTCTTAGCTACACTGGACTTCACAAAAACCTTTATTGTGGAATGTGATGCTTCAGGAAATGGAATCAGTGTTGTTTCAATGCAAGAAGAAAGACCCATTGCTTTCGAAAGTCATCCAATCAAAGAAAAGTATTTACACAAAGCTATTTATGAGAAGGAAATGTTGGCAATACTGCATGTACTTAAGAAATGGTGACCCTACCTAATGGGAAGACACTTCAAGGTAAAAACAGATCATGATAGTCTTAAATACTTTTTAGAACAAATATTATCTTTAGGAGAGCAGAAAAAATGGGTCACAAAGATGTTGGGTTATGACTTTGAAATCATCTACAAAAAAGGGAAGAAAAATGTTGTGGCAGATGCACTCTCAAGAAAGGATGAGGATGTGGAAGCATTTCTTTTTGCTATTTCTATTATCCAACCAGATTAGATAAATGAAGCAAGGGATGAATGGAAGAATGATGAGAAAGTGTGGGCACTCATTCAAAAGATACAACAAGATCCCAGTACATTTGATACATTTAGCTAGAAAAATGATTCCTTATGGTACAAGGATTGGGTATACCTATGTAAGAATCCCAACTCAAACAAAATATTCTTAGGGAATTGCACACCTCTCCCTTAGGAGGGCACTCAGGATTTCTAAAAACCCACCACAGGGTTAAGAAGGTTTTTTTTTGGGATGGCCTTAAATTGGATATTCAAAAGTTTGTGGCGGAATGTTTGGTTTTCGAACAAAATAAAGTTGAAACAATTAAGACTCGAGGGCTATTACAACCTTTATCCATTCCAAGCCAATGTTGGGAGGAGGTTTCAATGGATTTTATCACAGGTTTACCCAATTTTGAAGGAAAGAGTGTTATCATGGTGGTAGTGGACAAACTTACCAAGTATGCAAACTTTTGTACATTATCTCATCCATTTAAAGTGAGTACAGTTCCTACTACATTTATGGAAATGATTCAAAAGTTACATGGAAACCCAAAGATTATTGTAAGTGACAGAGATCCCATTTTCACAGGAAATTTTTGGACATAATTATTTTCTTGTCTTGGTACTTAGTTAGCTCATAGATCATCTTATCATCCTCAATGTGATGGGGAAACTGAGATAGTAAACAAATGTTTGGAAGGATATCTTCGTTTCTTTGTATTTGATAAATAGACACAATGGGTCAAATGGTTTCCTCTGGCTGAATGGTGGTATAACACTTCCTTCCATACTGCAACAAAAATGACCCCATTTATGGAACTTTATGGATATCATCCACCATCCATCATATCATATTTAGGAGAAAATTCTAAGGTTCAAGCAGTGGAAGATCACATCGAGCATCAGCAATAGGGTCTCCAACTCTTAAAGGATAACCTCATCTTGGCATATAATAGAATTAAATAGTAAGCAGATCAACATCGTAGTGAAAGAGGTTTTGATGTAGGTGACTGGGTATTCCTACAGCTACATCCATATAAACAAATGTCCCTCAAGCAAGCTAAGAAGGATAAAAAATTATCACCAAATTATTATGGTCCGTACAAGGTGTTGCGAACGATAGGTACTATGGCATACAAATTGGAGCTTCCTGTAGCTTCTCGAGTGCACCTAATTTTCCATGTTTCATGCTTAAAGAAGGTTATAGGTGACAAGCTTCTAGTTCAAACAATATTGCTACAACATGATGAGGAAGGAAAAATCATATTGGAACCTGAAGCAGTCAAAGAAACAAGAAATTGACAACTACAAAATAGATCAATTTCAGAGTATCTCATCAAGTGGAAGAACTTAACCATTGAAGACTCCACATGGGAGGATGAGAATTTTATAGAGAAGCATCCAAAACTACTCAAGTGTTGAGAACAACACTTTTTTGAAGGAGAGGGGCATGTTAGGTCCCTATAATATTAGTGATCCCACCATTACTATTGTCATTGTATTGCTTATTGTTATTATTGTGCCCCTATTGCCCCCATATTGTTATTATTGTGCCCCATAGAATCCCTTTTTTGTTATTTTTGTGC
The DNA here is from genome assembly GCA_000404065.3 of Pinus taeda. Taxonomy (NCBI): domain Eukaryota; kingdom Viridiplantae; phylum Streptophyta; class Pinopsida; order Pinales; family Pinaceae; genus Pinus; species Pinus taeda. The sequence continues at coordinate 256,072 of APFE031134497.1, forward strand.
CTTTATATTATTACTATTAGGTCAGCTTGGTTATATTGTGACCCCGTAGTCTTTTATATATAGAAAGGAGGTTTTGTCATTTTAATCATCTAAGAATTATTCATTTGTATAATGTAAAGGACGTTTCCCCCTGGAAGAGGCTTATTTCTAAGGCATTCATCCATCTCTTCTATCTTTTTGTGAGTTGGTTTCATAACATCTAGGGTCTAGATACTTCGGACAAATTACCTTCCCCAACACTAAGTCAGATAGCTGTACAATGACATTAATGATAGGGGTGTCTATTTTTCGCCTCCCTAGATGTTTGAAGCACTTCTCCTTAATCAACTTGTTGTTAATAGGTACATCCTTTATGGCTTGGAGAAGTGGAATTTTGACACATAGATTTTTCAATTCACCGAGAAGTTCATTCTCTTCTGGGGTAGGTCGGAATGGATGAGTTAATCTCTCAGGAAAGGGTGGTGGATTTACTCTAGACATGCTTTCCTCTCTTTCTTCCTCACTCTCCCTAGGTGGAGGTAGAGGTTGGTTTTCCGGGAGTACTCTCCCAGATCTCAAGTTGATTTACTGAATCTCCACTATCTACTTGGTGTACCTATATGTTGTTCGGGTTTGAATTTGGTTAAGCAGGCATCTAGGGTTGTTTAGGTGGAGTAGGGTGTAAAAGTTATGGTTGAGTAGGTAGTGAACAATAAAGCTAGAGAATTATTGTATGGGGGCCTCCACCCCTGAGGTGGTGCATTCCACTAAGGCTGTGGCAGAGCATATGGCTGAAATGACTGGCTGGTTAGCTGGGAATGTTACTGAGGTGCAAAAGACCAAGGAGGAGGTGTAGACCAGGAAGGATGAGTAGCAGGGCCCAAAGAGGGAATGGATGTGGTCTCTAGTTGGGGTTGTAATAGGCATGGTATGACCCTTGCATGCCCTGCTGGTATGGATGATGCCCATGAGGTATCCTTTGATTTATGTAGCAAAGCTATCCAATGACACCTTTAGTTCCCTGATACATGGATTTTATTCTAGGTAGAGAAGGGCACTTGTTTGTGGAGTGATTTTCTTCACAGGCTGAGCAAACTTCAATATGATTCAATGCAAATTCATTCTTAGGGTTCCTCCTTCTGCATCTAGGGCAAAAAATGGCTAAGGCTCTCTCTAATTCCTCCTACTTTCTCTTCATGTGCATAATGTCCATCTGTAGGGTAAGGGTTTGTAACATTTCACTCCTAAAATCTTGCAGCATATTTCTAATTTCACCCTTGATGGATGTATTGGAATAGGATGGACTTACCATAGACTGACCACCCCTACCATTTTTGCTAGCTTCCCTAGAATGGTTCCTAAAGAGAGTCTTAATATCTTCATAGGGTAGTTAATAGATGTCCCTTACAGGTATCAGGTTTAAGGTATCCAGAAGATCTTCCCTTACCCCTCTTAGTAGGACTAGCTTCAGTGACTCAGGATCAAGTGTGTACCTGGCCCTTTTGTAGCTAAGCTAGAATATGTCTTCATAATCCTATAGGGACTCATCATGCCCTAAGGTCATCCTAAAATTTTCCTCTTTAGTGTCCTTGGACCTGCAGTAGTCTCGATAATTGTTGTTGAAGGCTTGCTACATCTGAGCCCAGGTTGTGATGATATCCCCAAGTAAACCCATGAACTAGCACATAGTTGTATCCTTGAGAGTGGATGGGAATAATTTCAACTTCTACTCATCATTGGTGTAATCATAGGTTCTGCATATGACAACAAACTCGAACAAGAAAGTCTCTGGATCTTCTGAGTTCATGCCATGGAAATGAGGAGGATTATAGGGGCATATATTCTTCATCTTGGTATCCCCATTAGTTTATCTGATGGGAAAGGCACCCTCAAATCTTTCTCTATTTGCTCTAACATTTCTATTTTCAGCCATTGGGTCAGTTGGAATGGGTTCTTCTTCTTCTTCTCCCCCTATAGTCTCTTCAAATATCTCTGGTTGTTCACCTAAAGGGTTCTCCAATTCAAAACCACTGGAGAAGACTCAAGGTTGGATGTTTGAAGCAGTGGGGGTATTTGGCAGAAATTTCCCTAAGTTATCCCTATTCCTACGAAGCATGAAAGAAGTGTTTTTGTTTTGTTATGTGTTTTTTTTTCAATGTTTGAGAATAATTACAGAATTGAAATCACAAACTGAATGGAAACTAACTGACTGAATGAAATCTCGCTTGCAAAATGGAAAAGAAAGCAATGAATGTGGAATGCAGTAGAAAGAAAACTAAATTAATTTTGCAGAAATAAAACTAATAGCAGAATGTCAAGAGATAAGGAATGGAAGAAAGAAAGAATAAATCACATATTACTAAGACAGCACCCTAGAAACAGAATAAATCACATATTACTAAGACAGCACCCTAGAAACAGTGCCAAAAATTGATGAGCACTAGTATTGCAACAAGAATGTTGCAACTCATGGGGCAGCCAACTTTGCTTTATCAACCCAGGTTCGTACGAACTTAGAGGTGATAGTGTTGTATACACAAGTAAATGTGATGGGTCTATTCTTTGTCACTGCTAAGCTGGTGATAGACCACTAAGGTTTTTCAAACCAAACTTCTATTGATTCAGAAGAAGCTTGATTACTAATGAGGAAATGAGAAATCTACACTAAAAGAAATCTTGTCTACTACAGTAAGGAAAAAGACTGAAATCAAATGCTTAAGCACATCTTTTTTCTAAATAACTGCTAAGAGTCTTTTCTTCAAAATAATGCTAAGTTAACATGTATGCAATCCTACTATCCTAACCATGCAAATTGAAACATCAAACATTCTACTATTGTGCATGTAAATTACCAAAATAACTTTGTTTTTCTTTTTGGACTTTTCTTGTGTGAAAGTGTGAAAGCTAACTTCTTTTGGTGATGTGGCAGGTGGCTTAGGAATTATGGTGAATGGTCATAAGGCTTGGGAAGCAAGTAGGGGTCCTTTTCTAGCTTCCTAGGGGATTTTCCACAATTTGGCCTCAAAACAAGCCACTACAGGTAAACCTACAGGATGTCCTAATGCGTTCTATAGGATGTCCTGAATTCCTACAAGATCCCCTCTAATCCTACACGATAAAGCTGAGAGAAAAAAGAGGGATGTTGAAGGTGATGGAAGGCTTAGGGAATGTGGTTGGTGGATGGAGTCAGGCAAACGAGTGCCTAGGACAAACTCAAAACTAGAGTTGGGAGATGGCTAGATTTTCTCAACAAGCTTGGAGAAGTATTCTTATGAAATGATGAAATTGGTGAGGGTTTTAGTGAAAGAAAGGAATGATCATGGATGGAAGAAGATGGGATGAGGTTGCTGACCATGAAATCCATATGTACTATTGAAACTCCTGCACTACATAAACCATTGAGATTTATCCATAAATCATGTAAACAAGAAGGATTTCAATTAACTAAGGAAAACAAAATTTGATGAGCTAGCTGCCTATTTCATGCGTGGGAAGGACTTGCAGAATAATATGAAAAATTTATGAGATCTAATGTAAGACTGAAGATAGAAGGAATGATAAATAAATCCTATTCTTTGAAAGTGATCAAATGCTGGCAGAAGTACAGAAAAACCTAAATTCCATGAGAAATCAGAATTCTATCTTTTTGGGGCTGCATAAGAGTTCTTTCCTTGAGACATGATTCCTGAAGGAAGGAGTGAGGCCAAATCCACCTAGGGAAATCTTTGCAATGTTCATTTATCTCTTCTAAGTTATTGCTAAAGGAAAGCACAAATAGAAGCAAACTAGTCAAATCCACAACTACTTACAATGAAATAATACTAGAGACAATTCAACCAGTAATATATGAAATCAATCTAAGCATACAAATACAAGAAGAGGAGTCTTTGCTACTAGGGTTGCATCCTAACCCAAGAGATTCAACGCTTGGAGTCAACTTAGTGCTGGATCAAGGAAATGCTCACTCTCATTATCAAAATAAAAGATTACATAACAATGTCTTCCACAAGCCTTGAACTCGAAAATGACTAGTGTTTTTACAAGAAAAATTCAAATCCTAATGAGGCTTTAGGCCTCTTTATTTATAAAAATAAATTCTCCAATGACTTCCTTAAATCTAGGGAGGCTCGACTCCCAAACTCAAGATAAACTGGCTCTTTAACTGTCACTTGCTCGACTGCCTTCTGATCTCCATAACTTGGCTTCTTGTACTCTGAGCTAGTGTGATTAATGGAGGAATATTCAAATGAGTGAGGAGTAAATGAGGAGTATCTACCTCCTAAAATATCTCCTCCTTGTCTCATTTGATTATTATCCCTTATTTAGCCAAAATTTCTATGATTTTCTCTCAAAAACCTGCAATCAATGCATATTAGTCCACTATGCAAAATATCTCACTTTGACACATCTCATTAAGAAAAATACAATTAAAATATGTAGTAAATTATGAAAATATATGATTCAACTAAGCTAGGAGATGGATTAAGGTCCATATAGTTACCCAATGATGAGGCTCATCATGGAGGACTAACACTCTAACTCTTCAGAGTCCACGAAGGAAAAGCTAGCCAAAAAGCCAAGGAAGAAGACACAGACCTGTGGACCACAGATAAAGGTGAAAGAAAAGAAGAAGAGTCTGACCCTTCACAGTCTACGGAGGAAAAACCAGCAAACAAAACTAAAGAATAAGAAACCATGGTCCTGTCGACCATAGATAAAGGAGGAAGGAAAGGATGAAGAAGTGGTGGTGACTAGGGAGAGTACGAGTAAAAAGCCTAAGTTGTATGGCACCTCCACCACTGCTAAGAGATTTACAAGGAGCCAGGTTGTTCACCTTAAAGGACACTGTATAAGCAAAGGTACTACCCTATACACCTAACAAAAGGAAAGAATGGATTCATGGCATGCCTAAAGGAAATGAAAAGGTAGAGTCAGTTGCATTCAGTGATGGAGAAGTGATGTCCTTCTAGGATTCCCCACTGAATGGAAGTGGAAATGAAATAGTAGAAGAACAATAAGAAAAGGAGGGCCTTCGTACACCCTAGTGTTTCCAAGGACATCATGAAGGGGAAGTAACTCCTCAGAAAAATCGGTCTCTGTAAGAATTAGAGGATATTATTACTCAGCTCACCATTTCGGAACGATCTTTGAGAAAGGAGAATGAAACCCTAAAAGAAAACAACCTGCAAATGAAAAATGAACATGAGGAATGGGCTTAGAAGGTGGCCCGAATCATGAAGAAGAGGCAGACTTAGATTAATCATCATAAGAAGAAAAATGAATTATACAAGGGCTAGGTTCCTGTAGAATCTAGTGGCAACCAATTGGATTAGTTGGTGGAAGTAGCGAATTAGTTGGCTACAGTAGTTGCAGACCAGGACAAGGAATGATTTCTCTTTCTTGGAAGGGGCAACATTTTTTCTTGCATAAGGGACATGGAAGAAGCTAGGTGTGGGGGAGATGTTGAAGCCTATATTTAACTAATTTTAACACATTTTCTAGACTTTAACTCTCCCATTTTGAACTATCCCTAACCCCTAATTATGCTTATTTCAGTTAAACATATAGGTTTTTGCCAAAAGGGTGCTATATGCTTGAGGTATGCAAATTAACATAAAAAAAGTGTCTTTTACCTTAATCTTAAGCATTCCTTAAGCTAGTTGTTTCGTTATTGAATTATCATGCCAACTAAACTAGAGATATTATGCAAATTTGTTTTTGTTCGAAACAGTCCCGTAATTTCCTGTAGACAGCTCGTGTGGTCATATTTCTGGTAGATGCTCTGAAATTCCCGTAGATGCGAATTTCCTGCAACAAACTAGATTTCCTACAGAAAAATCAATGGTTAGCTATGCTCCACTCATTTCTAGATCAAACGAGCACATGAGTTTTGTGGGGAATTCGTCATACATGGATGTTGTCCTATTGGTTGTTTCAAATCCACCATCGAAACTGCATATATTTGTAGACCTCTTCAAATTGGCCGAATGAAGTAAAACTCCATCTATGTAACGAATTTCATCTAATCCATGCTTTCATTCATGGATTAGACTTAGTAGAGCTTATTTTGATAGTTTGTACCATTATTGTTATCTAATAGCTAAGATTAGTAGTGTTCCTTGTTCGAGCCAAATATGGGCTTTTGGAACTTGTATAAATTTGACTCTATTCTATATTGTAGTGGGTTGTTGGCTTGGGTTTGCTAATAGCATATATCAGATTTTACTCAGCTGTAATATTTTTAGACTAATATAATATTTTATCTTCTACCTATTTTACTAAGCAAGCTCTTCTAATTTTGAAGGGGTTGTGAGTGAGGGAGGGCCTCCTTTGCTTACAACTCCATTAGTGTAGTGTGTGTGTATTTTAATTATGTTATGTCGTAATAACTTGTGTAAACATCTAATGTACTCTTTCCAATATATCAGCAAAAAATGATTAAATGATTAAGTTTCATGCTAATGTGTAGATTTCATTTAATCAAGATTTGAATTACATTGTTAAATGATTTCTTTAATTGTTGTAAATTTAATTTCTTATCTTTTCTAATCAACATCAGCAATACTAAGAGTTGTAGAGGGATGTTTCAATCCACTCCATAGCCTTTTGCTACCAAATGTTGATGCAGAAAAGAGGCAGTACTCTTTGGTATGATTGACTGGTTTGGTTAGTAAGCACTCAATATAAGCCTACATATATTTTGTGCAGAATCTCATAAGCTTACTTGCCCTGCGTTGATGATCTATGTTCACAAATTATAAGTCTATAATTTGACTCAGTAGGGATCAAATATGCATGTATATTCATTAATATTGGCCTTCTCCTTACCATTTGACAAAGATCATTGAAGGGTAACCAAGTCTCAAAAGATAACTTAGCTTCTCCTACAACACATTGTCTTCACAATGAATCATTCTAACATCTTTGAACATTGACTAAGGATAATTTATCAAGACCGATTTCAACAAAAGGTCTAGCTTATGGTTTTCAATTGCCCCTTGTAAATTTTCAGTGATATATATTTCTTGGGTGCCTAATGTATTTTTGAGCTTAGAATTATGGACATTTAGATCAATTTCCTCTATGGACAAGTTCTGATCCTCCAGAGAGGATATTCTCAAAATTATCTTCAAGAAACCTTAGATAATCGATTCCTGGACATTCTGCAATCACATAAGATAATATGTTACTACATAGTAAAATTTCACAAGTGGAATATGGGACATATTTCCCTGTATTTGAAAATAACATCACATAGAGAAAAGACTAGGTTCACATAAAAATCATACAATGATAACTTACACTTTATCAAGCTTGCAAAGACTGAAATACTTTCTCCCTTTAGGGTGGCAGTTAACATATTTTTATACAAATCTCCACTCTAGTAGCTTAAATATGGTATAGGCAACATTTTCTTTCTTGAGAAAATATTTTTTCTTAAGCCATGCGTACATTTTGTATCTTGGCTTGATCCTACCCTCGTGATCATAGTCGAAATATTTTGGAAATTATGGAAGAATCTATAGTGGGTTAAATGTAGTACTACAAAGAAAATCGATTTTTTTTGGATCAAAGTTGCACTTGTATTCATTAATATTAGCCTTGTCCTCACCATTTGATAAACATCATTGAAGAGTAACCCAAGTCTCAAAAGAAAACTTAGCTTCTCCTGCAGCATATTGCTTTCACACTGAATCATTCTAGCAACTTTGAACATCAAGTCAGGATAATTTATCAAGCCTAATTTCAACAAAAGGTTTAGCTTGTGCCTCTGAATTGCCTCTTGCAAATTTTCAATTATATATATTTCTTGGGTGCCTGATGAATTTTTGAACTTAGCATCATGGAAATTTAGATCATCTCTTCTACGAATGAGTTCTAATCCTCCAAAAAGGAGATTCGAATTTTTTTTAAAGTAACCTTAGACAATCGAGTCGTGGACATTTTGCAATCACATAAGATAATATATTACTACATAGTAAAATTTCACAAGTAGGATATGGGACATATTGCCCTATATTTGAAAATAGCATCACATAGGGAAAAGAGAAGTTTCACATAAAAATCAAAGAATGATAACTTACACTTTATCAAGCTTGCAAAGACTGAAATGTTTGCTCCCTTGAGGGTGGCAGTCAACATATTTTTATACAAATCTTCTCTCTAGTAGCTTAAATGTGGTACAGGCAACAATTTCTTTCTTGAGAAAATATTTTTTCTTAAGCCATGCATACATTTTGTATCGTGGCTTGATCCTACCCTCGTGATCATAGTCAAAACATTTTGGAAAGGATGGAAGAATCTACAGTGGGTTAAATGTAGTACTATAAAGAAAACCGTTTTTTTGGACCAAATTTGCACTTGTATTTATTAATATTGACCTTGTCCTCACCATTCGACAAACATCATCGAAGGGTAACCCAAGTCTCAAAAGAAAACTTAGCTTCTCCCATAGGTTATTTATTTCACAACGAATCATTATGGCAACTTTGAACATTGACTCACGATAATTTATCAAGTGTAATTTCAACAAAAGGTTTAGCTTGTGCCTCTCAAGTTTGAATTTCAATTCTAGAAGGTCTAAGTAGGCCCTCTCCCCAGAGAAAAATTTAGGGTTGACAAAGGGCATTCTCCAATGTCAACATTTTGGTGCACACAAATGCCTTTTATCAAGATGATTGGCCTAAACAACTGTTAATTTGATTCAGTTAAAAATGACTTCTTAAATTCATCTTAACAATTTTGTTGAAAATAACTCATTGTAACTTGCATATGAAAAATATAAAACCAACAAATATGCACCAGGTATTTTCAAAAGACAAAAACTAGCAAGGAAAGATAGACGCATTATTAACATGAAAATCTCATGGGAAAAATTCAATATTCATGCACTTGAAATAGGATTGATAAGCCAAAACAACAACAATATTGTTAGATGACATTTGAGACAATACCATTTGAAATGACACATAAGTATGCTAGAATTCACACTTGATATAGCAAGAACTGTGGAAATCCTTGTAACCGCCTCTTCGTGGCATTAGCGAATATCTTCCTCAGTTAAAATTGTGTCATTTAGCTGAAAACTCAATCAATCTTCACAAAATGAGATTCCAGAAAAATCAAACAGTAGACAAGAAATGAAGGAAAGCCAAATTGAACCATATTTTAATTCAAATTTTAAGAATAAAATAGACAAAGTCTAGTTCCTGCCTAAACTAGAATCCCATTCAAAATTTACATAACAGAAACTTCTAAACTGTCTCAAACATGTAGAAAAATAAAAGTTTTGTTTCAGGTCATTTGAAGGCACTACTTAAAAAGAGGCTAAATACAAAAATATCATAGACATGGGAAAATACAGATAGTAGGCCTGAAATGACTATATTTCATGATTGGAATATATTCCAATGCAATTACTACATTTCTCTTCCTACTACTATTAATATCATGAAGTCACTTGAGGAAGAGGTATGATCGCTAGTTAAGATAAGATAATTTTGTTAATGTCCAATGAATGACCATAAATAGGTCAATGAAACTGAAGGCTACAACCAGTATGAGTACAATGTGAGAGTGAAAACACAAATCCTAGAAAATTCTAAAGCTAATAAATATAGGGTAAAATGAAATTAACAAAAAGAATCAAAGAGAAATGAAAAACAATACATCATCAAAAGAGAAATATATCAATGACATAAATACTTAAAAAACAACTTTCTACCTCAGTCTACCTACAACCAAAAGAGACTGAACAAAAACCTACAAAAGTGGCTATTATTTAGGGAAAATTTTAAGGATGGAAATTAATATCAAAGTTTAGAAATCTTGGAGAATCTTAATAGTCCCTAATGTGAAAACTATAAAATATTCGATGATATATTTGTAAAATTATTCAAATTTATAATGATTTTTGGTATAGTCTCTATTAAATTTTGGCGATCTTTAAAGTAAAATAATTTTATACTATAAAAAGTGGGCGAATTAGTTTTAGAAAAAATGGAAATTAGTGATTTATTTTTTTGGGGAAAATCATGGAAAATTAGCCCACATGGAAAATTAGCCCACAAATCAATGAACACTTATACACAAATAGAAGTTTAAAAATAAACAAAACTACAAAAATTTGCACAAAAAACAATGAAAAAAACCACAGAACTGTCATATAAATGTGCATGTCATGGAAAGGGATGTACATCGAACAGATGACACAAATATAGAAATGAAAAGTAAGGCTAGTTTAACTTTAGGGCCATGCAATCAAGATTCAAAACTAGACCACAAATTTTATGTTCATGTGTTTTCTATAGGTTTTTAGTTGGTAAGCTGTAGACAACTATGGTTATACCCTTCAGACTTTCATTTATGCTTCTAGTTAGATGTAAAGCTTAAATACTATATATCAAGGTGGGATCACACCTTCCTATTAGAGAAATCATGCAGTGCATTCTTCTCCTTTCAAAACCAATAATTGTTTAGTTATCCAACATTTTGTATGCCATTTGACTGAACTTGAGAATTTCCCGTACTCTCTAGTCTTGTGCATTTTAAAATATGTTCGTACATTTGACTATAATCTCTAGCCTTTTTAACTTACTAGTCTAAAGGTCCTAATCTTCAAACTCCAAGACCACAGATGGATCTGTATAAAGTACATCTTATTCTTCTATAATAAGTTATTGGCTCTTGTAAATTTTTAGTGATATATATTTCTTGGGTGCCTGATGAATGTTTGACCTTAGAATTATGGAAATTTAAATCATCTGTTCTACAGAGGAGTTTTGATCCTCCAGAAAGGGGATTCTGAAATTTTTCTGAAGAAATCTTAGACAATGGAATCTTGTACTTTTTTCAATCACATAAGATAATATGTTACTATGACATAGTCAAATTTCACAAGTGGGATATGGTACATATTGCACTGTATTTGAAAATAGCATCATATAGAGATAAGAGAAAGTTAAGTGAAACATTCAACAAACCCTAATCCAGTGCAACAGAAAAATATGACAGCACTTCGATAATGAGCACAATATATATGAACTCGTACCATGTGTTTGACAGAGAAATTCAACACAAAAAAGGATGATCACTATCAAAACACAAGTATTCAAGAGAGGGGCACTATAAGTAAGATTACTCCTATGTATTTTATCAAATAAAAACTTGAGTGATTAATTTACAAGTGAGGAGGATCATGTACACTGTATATATACAATATTATAACTAAAATTCCATTCAATTTTAGAGTGCTAGCCCCTAGATGATAAGATGACGAGGCCAACATAGTCAAACATTGGTAAATGATAAGTACAATAAGGTGACTTAATTATCAATAAGTAGGCTCAATAAAGACAATGAAACCTAAAATAGAGGGTTGACACAGGGCATAAAGTGTATATTAGCCATAATGTCAACAAAAATAAGTGTTCCCTTACTGTTGTTGTACCTGGTCAGTAATTGCGCCTTGCTACTATAGAGAAGACTGCCAGAGCTAAACATGCTAAAAATTTAACAAAATCAATATGATTATATTATATTTTCTTCCACTTAAAGACATTCTAACTCTCTAAGATTTACAAACATAATGTTTGAGGACTTTGTAGGGTTGTCATGCAGCAAAGCACTTAACATGTGCTTCAGATGCTCCACCTCCCACAATTGAACTTGCTCACCATCAAAATGTCTTATGTTGAGGCTTGGGTTTTGAAACTGAAATCACACATAAACATTTCTAATAACCATTCAAAGATCCTTTTGCTTTGCATCTTAAAAAATTCTTATAATCTCCATGTGTAGTAAGGAAATTTGGATATTTTTTCATAGAAGTGAAGATTGCACTGGCCTTCTGTCTTCAATCCATCATCGAGTTATGACCATTCCCTACAAATCATGTATCTTTAGATAAATTACTTTAGATGTTTTTTCTAGACTGAATTAAGGTTACCGTCCATAAAATTCTCAGCAAGGTGTTCCAAACCCTTTAAGATCTGTGAAAAAATGCATATTTAGTCAATTTTGTTTTAATTGTCCTAACACAATCGCTTCATAGAATATAAAATCTTTTCTTGTTTAATCCCTGAAAGAAATGGGAAGCAACAAATTAAATCAAAACAATGTTATCAAATAAGGTTCTACAAATTCACTCCTGGCCATTTGTCTAAAAATGAGAAAACATACATCTACACAATATCATTATCAAGGATTATATTAGGTACTATTGTTTTGAGAATGTTTTCAGTGTGATCACCATGTCAACAAAGCATGAATGAACCAGCCAATAAAATCTAAATAGTTAGTCCCATAAGACAATATTGGGTTGGTCCTAATTGAAAGACTACTTTACTGGTTGATTGGGACCTTACTATCTGTAAGGAACCTACATAGATTTTGGCTTAAGGTCTTGAAGATATAGTGTTAACCAGAAGCTTGGTTATGCCATGTACAATTCAGGCTGGGTTATGAAGAGTTTGAGAAGTGATAGCAATAACTCTCATTTTTTCCATCATTCATCATGGGAAAGCCAATTGAATTGTCTATCACTATTTATTTTCAACATCCAATCCTCTGGAGTAGCTCAAAATTTCTGAGAAATTGTGTGGGCCCAACTACAACCCCTCCAATAACAAAGGGTCAATCCTTACTTCCTATTTTTAAGTGTTCCATATACATAATAGTTGTGAAACATATGTTTTATAAAGCATACATGAACCGAAAGCTTTGCCAATCTATAAGATGACATTCAGATGCAAGTTCCCATGTTGCTATGATAGCATCCCCCCACACTAGGATACTAACATCACCAATGATTTCATGGATATGCCTTTTCAAATATTCTTTTCTTCACCGTTATTATCTATGGGGTGTTGCATGCTATCTTACCACATTGACATGTCTATGTGTTGGTATTTCATTTCACATTAATACACCCCTTTCCCATTCCTGTACTAATTGTCCCAGCTAGGTCCCTATAACACTAGTGATTCCCCCATTAATATTGTCATTGTAGCCCTTATTATTATTATTGTGCCCCTATTGTCCCTATATTGTTGTTATTGTGCCCCATAGAAGCCCACTATTGTTATTGTTGTGCCCTTATATTATTATTTTTATGTCGGCTTTGATTATATTGTGACCACTTAGACTCCTATATATAGAAAGGAGGTTTTGTCGTTTTTATCATCAAAGAATTATTCATTTGTGTAATTTAAAGGATGTTTCCCCCTTGAAGAGGCTTATTTTGAATTCGTTGATCTCTTTTTTCTGTCTTTTTGTGAGTTGGTTTCATAACATTTGGTATCATAGCTTTAGATTCTAGGGTTTCCTTGCTCCAAACAGGACATCATGGATTTTGTGCTATAATGTTTTCTCTACAATGTTTGAGAAGCTACAAAAAATACCCATTTGAGCCAAAATCGTTCTTCTCCTCGGTTACAAATTTCAAATATTTTCTTGCTATGTTTTTGGAGATATGATCTCAGGAAGTTAGGGTTTTTGAAAACTCCTAAATTACATTCCAAATAGGTGACCTTGGAAAAATCGTCATAACTTTCTCTATGAGCATCATATTGAAATTCCATAAGATGTTCAGAAAGAGGATGGATTGTAGTTTTCTGTGTATGATTTTCATATCCGAAGGTCGAAACAATGACATGTGGAACGTCGTACAAGTTCACTCTACTGAAAAATTATATAATCAAGTCATCTTGGAAGATTGGGTATAACACTTTCTTGTAGAATCCAATTTTGATCAGACCGGTGGCATTGGAAAGATGATGCAAAGGGCTACCGAAGGATGCAATCTCAGACATTGGAGATCCGCGATTATGGAATTACAACAGATTCAATATCGAGCTTCTACAAGGTGAAAAAATGTGTGTAGTATTTTTAAAATTTCACATAAGTTTGGGTTGAAAAAATAGTTTGAATTTCAAAGGGCATAGTGAAGCATAATTATCATTAATTGATGCCTCGAAGAAAGAAAATGGAAACACCTAGTAAGCAACCTAAAAGCTCTAGCATGACTCATGAATAAGAGGAATAAATGCAACATGATATATCAAAATTACGAGACCAAGTGTAACAAATTTTACTCTCACAAAAGGTACTAGAAGCTAAGATTGATTGTTTAAAGAAAGACGTGGAAGCCAAGATAAATGGTGTGGAAGCTATGATGGATGGTGTGGAAGCTAAGATGGATGGCATGGAAGCTAAGATGAAAGGCATGGATACTAAGATGGAATATTTGAAGATAGATTTGATTAAGTTGCTACAATGAATTCTTACTAATGGTGAAATGGTAGTAAAGGAAACTCATGATGAGAAAAAATTAAATGTTAATCATGATATCATAGCCTCTAACATTGGATTGATGACCCACCATGTTCCAAAGATCGACATGAGGAATTTTGATAGCAAGGATCCTATAACATGGATACTACAGATGGAGCAATATTTTGATCTCCATAATGTGCAAAGCACACAAAAGGTATGCATTACAACTTTATATTTGGAACCAAATCCTTTTTTATGGTATCGATGGTTTTTCTCTCGTAAAAAAATTGTCACTTGGCAATTTTTACGGACGAAATGATAGCACATTATGAGGATACACAAATAAACACTTTATTAAGCCAATTTATAAACCTCAAACAAAAGGGTTCAATTATGGAGCACAATGAGGACTTCCAAAAATTTAATATATGGGTAAAAGATATTCCAGAGGAGCATAGGATTGATGTGTGCATACGTGCTTTAAAGGATAACATCCAACATGAGGTTTGTATTTGGGAACCTAACTCATTGGAGAAGGAATTCAGGTTGGCAAGAAAAATAGAAAGAAACATTATGGCAAAAAGGAAGCCTACCACTCACAACTATAAGGATGGAAGTTTTTTTTCCCCTAGCCTTCCATAACCTACAAGGTTGACACCAAAACAATTGGAAGAAAAAAGAGAAAAATAGCTTTGTTATGGTTGTGATAGAAAATACACTAAAGCTCATAAGTGTGCTGAGAAGAAACTATTTTACATATATTGTGAAGAGGAGGAATAAAAGGAATAAGAAACATCAAAAGAAGAGGATATACGCTAGGAACAAACCTTGGAGAAAGAAGAAATGAATCCAACCATATCTTGTAATGCATTGGTTAGAGTTACCACTCCTCAAACTATCAAAATAGAAGGAAATATCAAGAAGAAAAAGGTAACAGTGATGATGGATTTGGGCAGTACCCATAATTTTATTCTTTGTAAGATGGCCAAGGAATTGAACTACTTGCTATATCTAGCACCAGAGTGTCAAGTGATGGTTGGAAGTGGAGGAACCATAAATTTCTCTGGAAAGCGCCACAATATCAAGCTATACATGGGAGAATATGTATTGAATAGCCCAATGCTTTCCATTCCAATGGGTGTTATTGATGTTATACTAGGAGTCTAATGACTACAATCCTTGGGTACAATAGATTTTAATTTTCAAGAACCTTTCATGAAATTTTATTCGGAAGGAAAGGAATTTGAATTAAGAGGAATCGTAGGGAAACCTGGAAAGATAATCATCTCTAATGGAATGATAATGCTTCTAAAGAAATAACAACGGGGCGTAATCCCATAATTATGTTCATTAGAGGTTCCCACATCGAAATCATCTATTTCTCCATATCTCCAAAAGTCTTGGACAATCATTCCAAGATATTTGAGACTCCCAAAGGTCTCCCACCTATTCGTGATCATGAACATGTTATTCATTTGATTCTAGGAAGTGTTCCTCCAAACATCAGGCCTTACAGATATCCTTATGCCCAAAATAGTGAAATTGAATGTATGTTGTAGAAATGCTAGAGGCTGATATAATTCAACCTCGTCAAAGTTATTTCTCTACTCGAGTAGTATTGGTGCACAAGAAATATGGATTAGGACACATGTGTCCAGATTATAGGGAGCTCAACAAGCTCACTATTAAAGATAAATTTCACTTTCCTGTTGTTGATGAACTACTGAATGAATTGCATGGATCAATTTACTACACCAAGTTCGATCTTCTTTCAGGATATCATCAAATCAGAATGAAGACTAAAGACATTACGAAAACATCATTTAGAACTCATGAGGGTCATTATCAATTTTTGGTCACGACTTTGGCCTTACTAATGCACCTTCTACATTTCAAGGTTTGATGAATTCCATTTTCAAACCCTTCCTTAGAAAATTTGTGTTAGTATTTTTTGATGATACACTAACCAATAACAAGTCTTGGAAGGATCATGTTCAACATGTTGACGCGGTGCTCAAACTATTGGAGGAGAAACTATTATATGCAAAAATCTCCAAATGCTTATTTGGAGTACAAGGGGTGGAATATTTGGGTCATATTATATCTCATGAAGGTGTTAAGGTGGACCCTAGCAAAATTAAATCCATTAAGGAATGGAAAATACCCACATCCATAAATCATTTGTGAGGATTTCTTGGGTTGACACGGTATTATTGCAAGTTTGTTGGGAATTATGGGAGAATAGCAGCACCTCTAACAACATTATTGAATAATGATGCATTTTTATGGACTATAGAAGCAAAAAGGACCTTTGAACATCTTAAAGAGACAATGTGCCAAGCATTGTTCTTAGCAAAAACCTTTATTGTGAACTATGATGCCTTAGGAAAGGGAATTGGTCTTGTTTTAATGTAAGAAGAAAGACTCATTTCTTTTAAAAGTCATGCAATCAAAGGAAAGTATTTACATAAAGCTATTTCTAAGAAAGAAATGTTGGCGATCCTACATGCACTTTAGAAATGGTGACCCTACCTAATGGGAAGACACTTCAAGGTAAAAACGGATCACGATAGTCTTAAATACTTTTTAGAACAAAGGTTATCTTCAGAAGAGCAGCAAAAATGGGTCACAAAGATGTTGGATTATGACTTTGAAATCATCTACAAAAAAGGAAAGAAAAATGTTGTGGCAGATGCACTCTCAAGAATGGATGAGGATGTGGAAGGATTGCTTTGTGCCATTTCTATTATCCAACCATATTGGATAAACGAAGCAAGGGATGAATGGAAGAATGACGAGGAATTGTGGATACTCATTCAAAAGTTACAATAAGATCCCAGTACATATGATACATCTAGCTAGAAAAATGATTCATTACGGTACAAAGATCACTTATACCTATGTCAGAATTCCCAACTCAAACAAAAGATTCTCATGGAATTGCACGCATCTTCCTTAGGAGGGCACTCATGATTTTTAAAAACTTAGTACAGGGTTAAGAAGGAATTTTTTTTGGATGGCCTTAAATCTGATATTCAAAAGTTTGTGGAGGAATATTTGGTTTTTCAAAAAAATAATGTTGAAAAAATTAAGACCCTGGGTCTATTACAACCTTTATCCATTCCAAGCCAACGTTAGGAGGAGGTTTCAATGGATTTTATCACAGGTTTACCCAAGTCCAAAGGAAAGAGCATCATCATGGTGGTAGTTGACAGATTTACCAAGTATGCACACTTCTGTGCATTATCTCATCCATTTAAAGCTAGTACAGTTTCTATTCCATTTATGGAAACAATTCAAAAGCTACATGGAAAGCCAAAGATTATTGTAAGTGATAGAGATCCCATATTCACTAGAAATTTTTGGAAAGAATTATTTTCTTTTTTTGCTACTCAGTTAGCTCATATCTCATCTTATCATCCACAATTTGATGGGAAAACTGAGATAGTAAACAAATGTTTGGAAGGATATCTTTGTTTCTTTGTATTTGATAAACAAACACAATGGGTCAAATGGTTTCCTCTAGCTAAATGGTGGTATAACACTTCCTTCCATACTGCAGCAAAAATGTCCCATTTATGGCACTTTATCGATATCACCCACCATCTATCACATCATATTTATGAGAAAATTCTAAGGTTCAAGTAGTGGAATATCGCATCAAGCGTCAACAATGAGTTATCCAACTCTTAAAGGATAAACTAACTTTGGCATAGAATATAATGAAACAATAGGCAGATCAACATCATAGCAAAAGAAGTTTTGATGTAGGTGATTGAATATTTCAACGGCTACAACCATATAAAAAATTCCTTCAAGCTAGGAAGTATAATAAATTATCACCAAAGTATTATGGTCCGTACCAGGTGTTGCAAAAGATTAGTACTATGGCATACAAATTGGAGGTTCCTACAGCTTCCTAAATGCACCCAATTTTCCATGTTTCATGTTTAAAGGAGGTTATTGGTGACAAGATCCTAGTTCAAACGATATTTCCAGAACTTTACAAGGAAGGAAAAATCATATTGGAACCTAAAGTAGTCACAAAAACAAGAACTTGACAACTATGCAATCGGTCAATCTCGGAGTATCTCGTCGAGTGGAAGAACTTACCTTGTGAAGATTCCACATGAGAGGATGAGAATTTTATAGAGAATAATCCAAAACTACTCAAGCATTGAGGACAACATTTTTTGAAGGAGACGAGCACGTTAGGTCCCTATACTACTAGCGATTCCCCCATTACTATTGTCATTGTAGCCCTTATTATTATTGTTGTACCCCTATTGTCCCCATTTTGTTATTATTGTGCCCCATAGAAGCCCACTGTTGTTATTGTTGTGCCCTTACATTATTATTGTTATGTCGGCTTTGATTACATCGTGACCACTTAGACTCCTATATAGAGAAAGGAGGTTTTGTCTTTCTTATCATCCAAGAGTTATTCATTTATGTAATGCATAGGCGGTTTCCCCCTTGAAGAGGCTTATGTTGAAGACACTAATCTCTCTTTTCTATCTTTCTGTGCACTAGTTTCATAACAGTACCAATGAACTAGCCTACAACATCCTGATCAACCCTTCTAATGTTATGCTAGGATAAGTAAGAATCTTCCCTGACTTGATTTTTCTTAGTAATAGGGATGAAGAACAAGAAATGTGACTCATGAGTTTATTCTCAGTTAGATAAGGTGTTGATAAAAACGTTTTTGTTTGTCCTAAAAGGTGGTAAGGTCTTGCTAAGCTGGGATAGTCCTGAAGAGGGTAAGGTCCTGACTGGAAGCTCTTACGAGGTTAGCATGGCCTTGAAAGGCCATTTAGTCATGACAAAAAGGCCTCACAAGATTGCGTTGATTTTAAAATGTGATAATAAACTCTTGTTCAAATAATTATGGCCTTACCTGACTAAGAGAGTCTGCTCGGATAAGGTCAATGAAAGGAGATACGTAGAACCAAGTGTAAAAATAATCGAAAGTTGAATTTATCCAGACACAATAGGATCTGGTACATACCCAACTAGATAGTCATTGCCTTGGATTGTAAACATACTAGAAGAATTGGTAGAAGTTGTGGGTGACACATTATTTCTGGTGAGGTCTCTCTCCACAAACATGCCCAATTTCAGAGCAAGTTTTTCCTCCACAAATCTATGATAATTATTTCCATACTTTGGATACAAAGTACTATCATCATCATACTTGTTTGAACTTCTATCAAATCCTGAATAAGGCATCCAATGCCAGATTGCTAGGGCCAATACAACCACAAACAAGATAGTAGTAGTCTTCCTCAAACATGCCCTCCTCTTGCTAAGAAAGGACCTCCTATGATTTTGATTGGGCCTACAAGTATTAGTAGTTTTTTTTTTTTTTTATTTATTTCAGTTTTAACAAATTTGACTATATAATTTAGTGTATATTTTAAAGTTTAGATATTTAATATGAAAATAAATTTAGTGTTAAGAAAATTCTTTGACATTCTATAAAATTATATGGTTGAAACTAACCATTTTAAGAGTTTTTTTATAAATTTAAAAGAAATATTAAAAAAGACAAAAACCTCTAACAATAATACTACTAATATAAAAATAATAACGATATGAAAATCCATTTTTTATATGTATTTTTTTAAAATTTATATATTTCCTAGATATTTAGAATGTTTATGGTATTATATATTTCATAGATAGTGTGTAATTTTTATGGTATTATATATTTCATAGATATAGAGTGATATTTATGGTATTTTGATGGGCAATTGACATGGCTAATTGTCAGATACTTAACAAAAATTGAATGCTCTTTAGTTATTCGACCAAGTTTCAATAGTCATCATATATACCAATAAAGTATATTAAGATATATGATAATACGAGTTTTTTTTTTTTTAAATACAAAAAATGCAAGTAAAAATATGACAATACTACCAAACTGTCAGAGTACGACATTACAATTTCTGCCCCATGTACTTGAAAATATTCATCAACAATCAGATTTTCCGGTGGTCATATATATATATATATATATATTATATATATATATATATATATATATATATATATATATAAATATATATAATATATATATATAATATATATATATATATATATATATATATATATATATATATATATAATATATATATATTTATATATATATATATATATATATATTTATCCAAGGGTTGACAATCAATCACCCATATACATAAGTAGTCAAACTTAATTTCAATCGTCGCATGATACGTGTGCATCACTAGTTGCAACTCCATATTCAACTCCACATAAAACTCTATGGGTTAAAATTTTGGAAATAATGTGAGTTCATGTGGATGCCTTTCCAAATGCCCCAATATGGCATTGTGGCTAAGGGGTCATATCCATAATTCATTGATATTGAGTTCTTATTTAATTTAAGAGTTCACATAAATGCTAATCGGATCTTGATTCACTGGTGGGATGGACAAAGTATTAATGCAAAGATGTAACTTATATCGTCTAACATATGCAAAATTTTCTTCACAGATATGATGTGATATTCTAATATGTGCAACATATAATGTTTGGATAGTATCAAAACCCCCAAGGATTCAAAACAATTTCATAAGAGTCTAATATTGTTATCTTCATAACATAAGTTCAAACTCAATAAACAACTTAATATCCATGTTAAAAGCTAGTATCCTAAGTTAAATGGATAGGACCATAATAATAAAAAATGTAGATGTGTATGAGAAGTTAAGTCTTCAAAGTAAAGGAAATGTGTCCTCTACTAACAACAATTTTGCTTGCAGTTATTATTCATAATGTATTTGACCTAGCTGTAAGACCACTCCCATTTTGGATAATTTGTCAACATTTGAATTTAATTCTATATGAATGTGATCAAAGTATATATCCCTAAAGATTCTAATCATCTCCATAACTCTAATCATCCATTGATCCAATAAAGAAGAGTTTAAGGAATTATAACAACCTTTGAACCCCCTATCACTTGTAAGTTTAGAGGGTTTAAGTGACACAATTAAAATGACTAATATAAATGACCAATTTGTATTATTGTAGTATTTGTTACGTAGTCATATTTTTGTTCCTAAACTAAATTAGTCATTCACACTAGTCATTTTTAGTTGTACTAATTATTAGCTAGTCGTATAATTTAACCCAAGATTAAATTAGTCATTTATGTTAGTCATTTGTAGTTGGGTAACTTAAGATTACTCATTTTTGGTAGTATTTCACTGGGAAAAGTTGTAGTGACTAACTTTTTTGGTCACCTAGTCACTAGTTTCTCATTTTATAGTAGTGTTAGTTGCATGGAAAATCAAGTTTGATATCATAGATGATAATAATGATGTTTTGGAATTCATTGAAGGAAAGGTACATGAGCCTATAGAGAATTCTTAAGTTTCTGCCAAGAACAAGCACAATAAAGGTGATTTAAAAGCGAAGTGAGTTATAGCTAATGGTTTACAAGATAATTTACTATCATATTTAGAAATTTGAAGAAGTCTAAGGGCATGTATGTTAAGATAGTTTGCATGTATGAAGTGAAAATTTTTAATGAAATCCTCTCCTTGAAATATCAACTTGAAGATATGAAAATGAATAAACGAGAGTTTGTTCAATCTTATATTATAAATGTTATAGACATTTTTGGGAACTTCAACCCAAATCATAAATGTCCATAAACCGAGGGCTCCTAAGTCCCTAAAAGTGTTTCTTCACTACCTAAAGGAACAAGGTCAGCTGATTACATCATCTCCTAGAAGTTCTCCACTAAAAACTACTCATAAATGGTCAAAACTGGACCATACTAAAAGCTCAATGCAGAGGGTGTGATGCATATCACCTTCCCAGTGTACATGGTGCGATGCATACTAATTTTCTCCTCTGTAGGGTGCGATGGTCGGGAATGAAAAATGGTAGGGACAAAAATGCGAGGTGGAAAATCATGGAATCTTTCAAAAGCTTCCCCTCTGACACTTGCCTCTCTATTTTCAACCAGGGATGAGTAAGACATCATCATTCTCCAAGTGGAAGCAGGAACTATCAGAGAGAAGACACTAATCAAGATCCCAGAAGATGACTCACATCTCTGTAATCATCTATATATGGATCCCTCATCGCAGAGATCCAGAGGCTGGAATTTTTTATCTTATAGAGAAGTGTTGTTTGTTTTCTGGTGTACATTCATAGTGTTGGGTGATGTAAGCTTTGCTTGAGGTGAAGAAGGGCTTCCTAGCTGGAGGATGATGCTGGGTCAGAGCACATGGTTGTAATCCTCTTGCTACTTTTCATCTTAATAAAGCTATTCTTGTTTTCTTCCATATTCTTCTGTATTTGTTTATATATGCATTTATATGGTTAATACACATCTGATCCTGTATTATTTATGAATTTAGATCCTTGTTTCTTCAATAGTAGTATGTTGCTGTGATTCCACAAGTTCTTTTGAAGCTGGGCAGACAAAGAAGAAGCGGCGACGCTCTATCAAGAAGGAGAGGAAATCAAACGCGAGACTCAGGTTGGACTTCTTGGTTCTCCTCTTGTCTATTTTCATAAAAGAAAACAATAGTAGACTTTGATCGTTTGTTTCTAAGATAGCCACCCATCTTAGTGGGAATAGCAGCATCCAAGTGGACACTATTCCCGATAACAAAATGGCGACTCCACTGGGGAACGACTAGATTACTTGCTAGCCTATCTATCCTTGTTTCTTTTATAAACTTACAGACGGAGCCTGAAGTCAAGCCAACTAGCCTTCGAACTGCATTTGTTATACAAATTCAAAGTAGATCAATGTTGCTTCAGTCTATCTCTGGGTTTTGTTTATGAATTAAAAAATATATATGCAAGCAATCTAATTGCCTTAAGTGGTGGCTCTAGTAACCTCTTTGGATCACCGTTGTGTTTTACATACACTGATCTTTACTTATTCGGCCTAAACACCTGAACTAGATTGAAAACTATGAGTGAAAACTTGTTTGAAGTCTCACACTACTACCATCGCACCCTTCCTTCAAGGAAGTCTGTATGCATCGCACTTCTCGAGTGTACTAGGTGCGTTGCATACTGATTTCACTGTGTAACAGGTGCGATGGTCAGGGAGGGTTAACTTTACCCTCAGACTGTGGATTTTTCTCACTGTTTTCAGTCCTATTCAAGAGTTTTGCTGTCTGTAGTCAATGTACTTCTGTGAAAACCCCCTTCTCTTACTTTATTCTACCTCCTTAGTGCAAAGAACTATAAATGTTTTTATGTATTGTGCGTCATTTTTAGTTCTCTTTTGTAAAAAAGTAGCATAGTCGAACTGTCGTCTCTAGATATGAAAGTGTCGTAGCTGTCATTTTCAGTTTTAGGAAATAATCCCATTATTCTTGATAGTCAATTATACAGCTACTATTTCATAGGATTTGAATAAGTAGTTTTAAAGTGTCGAAAAGCAATTTTCATTTCAAAATCGCAAAGTGTCTCTCTTGCTTTCACTTCATTTTGAAAAATAATTTTGTTGAGTACTATCGCTTTAAAAGTAATTCAGATTTGCACATAGCTTTCTTAACGTCATTCACACATTAAGAAGGCTGAAAACAAATGCATGCATGTTCATTTGCATTTTGATTTCTTGGCTTGATTTTGTTAAGAAATTTACCAAGAACACAAATTAATTACAGAGAATTACAACAAATATAAAAATAACTAGCAACAACCATAAACACACATATTTATTTGGGAAAACCCCAAATCTGGGGAAAAATCCAATCATAATGAAATTTCATTATCCTTGGCCAAAACCATGGCCAATCCATCCAAGTGAGCGTTCATCACTCACCTCCAAGCCTTTGCATTACAATGAAGTCCTTCGAGCCTTTTATAGGCTCCATTACATATAATACCACGAGTAGAATACCATGGGTGCACAATACTATGTGCCCCAAAACCATCACTATTTAACCTCCTTTGACTCTATCCTGAGTCAAGTTTACCTAACAATTCCCCCCTTCAACTTGACTTGGGGTGCCTTGACTAACTCCAGTCAAACCTCCTAAGTGATAAAATGTCACTCACTCTAGCTCTTACCCCACTCAAAGTATTACTCGGAGTATTGTTAACCCGACATCGCCCCTATCACCTAGGTCTAACCCAGACTTTACCGGTGATTACCCAAGGGTACACATGCCTTACCAAGTCTTACAGTAGTATGCCCATTTACATGTAATAATTTTGACTTCATTAGTTTTTTTTTTTGTTTATGCTGCTCTTCTGACCCATTTTCTCTCAATTGTGGGCATCCTTGTTTTTTTTCTTTGTTTCCTTCCTTGACTTTGTTTCCGATGCTTCTCATCCTTCAACTTCTTCATCTGAAACCAATCCAACAAATGATACATATATGATTAAGGAATTAGGCATGCAGAAATCCAATTGATCAGATCTGAAGCCCGATGGCTCGTCTCAGTCCTTGAACGCAGGCCCTAACCACATCATTGATCCATATTCATACCAAATCTAAATTCAATTATCTCTTTAACCATTGTCAACGGTGATCTCACGAACAATAAAAACAAACTTCTGCGCTGATCCTTTTATCCATTGGGCTAAAATAAATCCTTCACTCAAGGCATACATTCAAAGCCCAAACCCTCAACCATGGCTCTGATACCAATTGTTAAGAAATTTACCAAGAACACAAATTAATTACAGAGAATTACAACAAATATAAAAATAACCAGCAACAACCATAAACACATAAACGCACATATTTATTTGGGAAAACCCCAAATCTGGGGAAAAACCCGATCATAATCAAATTTCATTATCCTTGGCCAAAACCGTGGCCAATCCGGCCAAGTGAGCGTTCGTCACTCACCTGCAAGCCTTTGCATTACAATGAAGTCCTTTGAGCCTTTTATAGGCTCCATTACATATAATACCACGAGTAGAATACCATGGGTGCACAATACTATGTTCCCCAAAACCATCACTATTTAACCTCCTTTGACTCTATCCCGAGTCAAGTTTACCTAACAGATTTAGGACTGTGGATTTAGCATGTGCTCTGTGCTGTGTGAAGAAAAAATTCTTGACTTTCTTCCCTTAGTAGCTAGGATTTTCATTGCTGAAAGAAGATTAAACATTTGTTTATCATCTTAGACTGCATTTTAGGAATTATATACACATCATGTGGTGAACTTGAAAGGAAAATTGTTAAGCA
>APFE031134497.1:281558-292536 GCA_000404065.3 Pinus taeda
TTTATCATCTTAGACTGCATTTTAGGAATTATATACACATCATGTGGTGAACTTGAAAGGAAAATTGTTAAGCAAGATCAACTTAAAATAAATTCAATGAATCTAACAACGCTTTGGAACTTAACACACAAGATCTAGAGGTCTAGGCTATAGATGTATTCCGACGTCGTAAAACCTGGTAACTATTGCTTTCAGTGTTGGTTGGGTGATTCCTCCACTCTGAGACAGCAAGTGTCAGTACAGACTTGTGCTCCCACATACCGTCGAGTACATATTGGGAGACCACAATAGGTTGCATCCTTTTTCCTTAGAAAGTCATGTCTTCCGCCCTATCGATCGCAATGAACCGAACACAACATTTTGGAAGATTTACTGCCATACCGTAAAAAGTATTCTACAGTTTTGCGATTGGTTTGGTAATCGTCTCTGCCTAGATCTCCAGAGAAGTCCATTTTGCTCCTTTTCAGACAACTTAAAGGAAAAGGTTCTCTGAGCACTTGTCACTTCAGGCTCAATAAAACTCGAAGGTGACTAGAGTCGTCTTTTGTTTTTTTCTCGACTCTTTAAAATTGAAAAAACAAGTTGTGTCAAAGTGTCTAAAATTCATTTAATTCGAAAAACATTTTTCCCTTTTTATTTTGAGTTGATCAAGTAATCCGTAATCGTGGAAGAAATTCAATCAAAACCCTGTCGTTCGTGGAGACTCACGAGTCAACCGTCGTTGACTCCGGAAGCGAAACCATTCCGGACGAAGCGAACTTGTTTAACCGGATCGAAGTCCCCTAGGTTGGTTGGAGCAAGCACTGCAACATCCTGAGAGACTCCTGTTACTCCGACCATTTCTGGAATCCCTACCTGTATAGAAGAAATTCCGCAACAGCAAAAGGACATTACAACTGATCCTAGTGTGACAATTAACACTTCTATTCCTGAACCAGCTCCGTCTACAGCTGATTCGGAAGGTGTTACTCCCCAACCGTCTGCTACTGTAGAACTTACATCTTCTTTGGCACCATAAATATTTTACGGACCTGACGGTCTGCCTCTTCCTCCTGTATTGATTGCCATAGAAGAGATTGTGGAAGATCCTCCATCTAGCACTCCAACGAAACTTGGAGTTGGGATCGCCCTGTATCCTTCTTCATGAGAAAATATTCACCCACCCTCAGAAGTCCCTAAAGAATTGGCGAGGAATCTTTTTGATAGTCTTAATATGTCTGAACAACCATCAACATCAAGGACTGTGTCACCCGACACAACAACAACGGAAACTCCTTCTGCTATTCCGACAATGTTCGCCGGCGTGCCATCTGTCCCAACTAGCTTTCAGTCGCTGGATGGAGTCCATCCAGGGGCTATTTTGACAGTATGGACTGTTCCCGTTTTTCATCCGGAATTATATCTGGAATCTCTTACATCGAGTCTCGACAAATTGATCCGTCACAAGGTTCCCAAAGGAAAATTATTCCTTTGAGTACTGGATTACCGTCGTATGGAGGGCCGTATACCCTTTCATTATCTTCCTCAGAAGGACAACCATGCGTGAGTTCGAAACAAAATTTGGGTTATGCTAGAATCACAACTAGCGGTTGGGTACCAATGCTATCTCAACAACCAAGAGTTATATGCTCAATACAACAAAGTTCACCTATGACAACCATCCCAACTACGCCAGCTATTGTGGCAGTATCCCAAGTACAAGTGTCACCAGTTGTATGCCAACCTCAAGTTTCGCAGGTTGCAATACAACAATCTCTTGTACCTCCGACACAACCACAGTCACCAACTAGTGGAATGGCACAAGTTCAAACAAGGAACACCAATCCCCATCTTGGTCAAACAGTTAGTACTGGACAACAATCCATGGCTTCACAACCATGGCTGGTGCAATACCGACAATCGCAATTTCAGCAGGCTTACAAAAGATATGAGCAACAAGTCTTTGCAAGTAATGGGCAGCCGTATCAACCATATCATAATAGTTATGCCCATCAACCTTACCAAAGTTACCAACATCAAATGCATTATGCTAGTATGTAAAGACTGACTGCTCAAATGATTCCATCTTATCCTGGGTATGAACAACCAAACCTGAATCAACATGCCTCTCGTGGAAACTTTAGAGTTATTGGATCTAAGTCGACTAACGAACGATCCAATTGCCTATGCCCCTTGGTGGCCGGCAATTCTGCATAAATTTCCGTAGGATATTCCTAAATTTAATGCAAATCCGGGCAAATACCCATCGAATCATGTGATGACCTTTCATTTATGGTTTTCATCAAACACTTTCAATGATGATTCGATTCGACTTTTCCTCCTTCAGTGCACATTAGCTGGTTCGGCAGCGAAGTGGTATATCGAACTGCCTAGATCTTCATTTGATAACTTCAGTACCTTAGCCACAACCTTTTCAACCCATTTTCAGTTACCTATCAGGTATGAAACAAGAACTGAGCTGCTTAAAAATTTCAAATAAATGACAGCCACTCACATATTCGATCATATTCATGAGTGGCGACGTCGTCGTAGAATGGTAAAAACGTATGTTCTTGATCAGCTATTGGCTGAATGGTTTATTAAGTCACTATTACCCGCTATTACAGAAGATGTGGCAAAGGGAGGAGTCGTCACTAAAGAGAAAGTTATTGCTCGTACATAATATCTAGACTTGATATATACTCAGTCTGGCACGCTCTACGATAAAATCCCTGACGCTCCTAGACCAGAATTCTTCATTCCTCTGCCTCCTAAATCAAACAAAGACTCTCATGTCGGCGATGGTGTGATAGGTATGACAAGCACTAAAACCGCGAAGGCCACATCAAAAAACGCCCGGACGGTTTTGAGTCAAGATGCAAATGAGGAACTTGTAGCCTCAGAAGTAAATGCTGTGTCAACAGACAAAGGCAAAGAAACCAAGCAGCGAGGAGGCAAGAAGAAAAAACAAGGAAAGAAGAAAAACCAGGGAGACTCGTCTCCTAGAAAATATTCTGCAAACCCTTCTGGGAATCCCAAACCAAAAAATCCGTGCAGTATATGTGACGAGGATCACTAGACCAGAGAGTTTCCATATAAAGAAAAACTTAGAAAATTCTTCAAAAGTTCAAAAACCTCAGCTGTACTGACTGATCTGTTTTCAAACCCTGGAACAAATCTGGTTGCTAGCAAAAATGCTTCCCCGTCCCAAGTGCTAATGTTGTCAGTCTCGAAGCAACTGAATGATGCTCTAATAACGACAAGGATTAAAGATTACGGGAATCCAAAGATTTTGAACAAAAAGGATAATGATCAACCTAGTAGTTCAACAACGACTTCAGCGGAAGTCGTGCCACCCATCATTCCTGAATTAACAATAAAACCACCAAAGGGAGTAGTACACGAATCGACGTTTAATCCTCGTGCCCGAGCAGCACAACACTATAATATAGTGGAGGGGTTAGCTCAATCACCATCCGCGATGTCGACTCTTGACGTACTGCAAAATTTCCCCTCCCAAAAGCAGGCTTTATTATCAACAATAGGTGGGATTGACCCAATGGATTCCAATCTTGTATCTTTTAATCATAAAGGATACGACCCTCAGTTACCAGATCAACTAGCTTTCCTCATTCAAGTGAAAGCCCTCAACAAAACTATTCATAGAAAAATTACTGATGGGGGGCATCCACATGTATCATGCCGATGAGTTGCTGGAAAACTCTAGGCTCTCCATCCTTGTCGCAATCATCAATGACATTGAAAGAATTTGATGGATGAAAATACACTACATATTGGATACTAAGTAACTTGCAAGTTGAACTGGGGCAAAAACAATAGAAATTGATGTTGAAGTCATCGACGAGAATCTTGATTACAACATCCTACTGGGAAGACCCTAGATATATGCCATGGCAGCTATTGTGTCAACCTACTTTAGGAAAATTGCATTTCCATCCGAAGGAGGAATTACAATCATTGACCAACAAACTTTTCTCCCCAACAATTCACAAGTTATAGGAAGCATTCCGATGATCCATGAAAGCCCTAGCATGCTTCATAATATCAGAGTAGGCCTACTAAAAGACCCTACATTAATGGGAACCTTTACCCTACTGCCTCCTACAAATTTGGCAGAAGTGGCTAATGTAGGAACCTGCAATATGATATCTTCCATTCAAAAGATGTCAGAAAACGATGTTAAAATGGATCATTCACAAGTTTTGCCTCTAACCCCACTGGAAATATTATAGCAATCAATGTTATCAGCATGGGAGGCAAACCCACATCAACGCTCGTCAAGCGTTTAGATAGATAGGTCTAAGGAATATGGCACCCCTTCAAATCCTTGGTCGCGAGTACACTCTATAGATGAAGGAATCATTCAATCGATGATGATTGATGGGGCACCATGGGAAGATTACGACCATCGTTCCCATATTCTGACTTAGAAAGAAGATAATTCCGGCGACCTACATCATCCTTCAGTATTTGACTTTCTGACGAATACTGTAAACACGGTGGATTATGAGAAAAACCTATCCAATATCGAAGATACTACTGCCATAAATATCTCAACCAAAATAAATTTTGTAGAGAATATTCATGTTGGCAAATCTTGTTCTTCTTCCGAACTGGAAATATATACCACTCTCTTTCATGAGTTTAGAGATGTTTTTTCTTGGTCATATGATGAAATGCCAGGTATCGACTCAAGCATAGTTGAACACGAAATTAAGATGTATCCAGATGTCAAACCGGCATGACAGTGACTAAGACAGGTGCACCCCAAGAAATTTGTTGCCATCAAGGCGGAAGCTGAGAAACTCCTCCATGTTGGTTTCATTTACCTCATTCCTCTAACCGATTGGGTATTGAATATTGTTCCTGTGATGAAAAAACAAGGAACGATTAGAGTGTGCATCGATTACAGGGATGTAAATCAAGCTTATCTAAAGGACAACTACCTTACACTGTTTATCGACCAGATAATTGATGAATGCACCGGGTATGAAATATTTTCATTTATGGATGGATTTTCCGGGTATAATCAAATAAATATCCACCCACAGGACCAGTCAAAGACTGCATTCATTTTTCCGTGGGGCACATTCACATATCACAAGCTACCCTTTGGTTTGAAGAACGCAGGGGCAACTTTTCACAGAGTAATGAACTATGCTTTCCATGACATCAAAAACATCGTTCAACCTTATCTTGATGATCTCCCAGCTCATTCGCGAAAGTAGCCCAATCATCCGTGCCATTTGAGAGCGATATTTCTACGTTGCCGACACTACAAGATACGACTCAATCTACACAAATGTGTATTTTGTGTAAGTTCTAGTTGTTTACTTGGCTTCGTCATTTCAAAGGATGAGATTCGTCTCGACCCTTGTAAGTTTCAGGCAATCATCGATTTGCCTTCACCTTCAAACTTGCTTCAGATTCAGAAACTCCAAGGGAAAGCAAATTTCCTCAGGAGGTTCATAAATTACGCCGAACTAGCTAAAGGTTATACTCGTCTTTTGAAAAAGGAAGTATCCTTCATTTGGGACCAGGTCGTGCAAGCCTCCTTTGATGCTTTAAAGAAATATCTAATACAAGCGTCATTAATGTATGCCCTAGATTATCAAAATGATTTTAACCTGTATCTGGCTGCAGCAGATATGACCATAACAATGGTTTTAGTACATGAAGACAATGGAATTGAACATCCTATATATTATTTAAGCCGAAACTTAAATGATATGGAAATGAAATACTCCTATGTTGAAAAGCTCACCCTCACGACTGTTCAAGCGATATAGAGATTTCAACAGTACGTCCTCTTCAAGAAAACTACCATTTTATCAGATTGCAACCCCATGACCTATATATTGTCGTGACAGTTGCTGGGGGGCAAATATTCAAAATGGATAGCAATTCTACAAGAGTTTGATTTGGAATTCAAAAAATCCAAATCAAAGAAAGCCCTGGTATTCGCGGAGTTACCATGCGATCTCCCATCATTGTCCAACAATGCAACATCCGAAGAAGCAATCATGGATGAAAGTTTGTTTTTGATATCTTCAAGCGATCTATGGTACAGAGATATAATCATTTATCTCCAGACACAAACATATAGTTCTAATACCTCACACTCTGAACAACGACGTATTCGATACCACGCAAAAGAATACGTGATCGTCGGTGATAATCTTTACCATCGTGGTATCGATACAGTTCTGCGGAGGTGCCTCACCCTTGAGGAGGTCGAAAAAGTCTTGAATGGCTACCATTCAGGCACATGCGGCGGCATCAATCTGGTTATGCTACGATGCAAAATTTTTTACAAGTAGGATACTTCTGGCCAACAATGTTCAAAGATTTCACAACCGTAGTTAGAATTTTTCATGCTTGCCAAATTTTCAATAGCAAAACTAGAAGACCACCCGCACTTCTGCAACCAGTAGTAACTGTTGGGCCATTCGCAAAATGGGGCATAGATTTCATGACATGTAACCCCACCTCGTCCAGGGGGCATGGGTACATAATATTCGCGGTAGACTATTTTATCAAATGGGCCAAGGTGATGCCTACATTAAACAATAGCGACGAAATGGCTGCCCTTTTCTTTTTCAATCACGTAGTCTCCAGATTTGGTGTTCCACAGGCCATAGTCACAGATCATGGATCGCATTTTCGCAATGACATGATGGTTGAGTTGGCTGCCAAATTAGGACTGTCCCACAACAACTTTACTCCATTCTATCCGCAAGCTAAAGGACAAGTTAAGGCAATCAACAAAGTCTTAAAGCGCATGCTGGAAAGGATGATCGGAGTCCACAAATGGGATTGGCACCTAATCCTATACTCGGCCTTGTGGGCATACTGGACATCGGTAAGAAATGCAACCGAATTCACACCTTTTCAATTGGTGTACGGTCTGGAAGCAATCTTACCGGTTCAATGTGAAATCTCGTCCCTCAAACTCGCAGTCGACCTTCTCCCTGGAACCTCAGAAGAAGAGGCTCATTTCTTGGAACTAATCCATTTGGATGAAACCCATCATGATGCAGCTTCGGCTAACGAAGCTCATAAGAAAGGAGTCAAAGCACAGTTTGACAAGAATTTCAAACGTCGCGTCTTCTGAGAAGGTGACCTGGTCTTACTTTACGACCAGGAATCCGATAAATTGGAAGCAAGGAAATTCAAATCATTATGGATGGGTCCCTATATTGTTAAACGTGTATTAGTAAAAGGAGCCTACGAGTTGATGGACTATGATGGGATTCCACTGGCGCAACCTCGCAATGGGTTGTACCTCAAGCGTTACTATGCTCGATTTCACATAGTAACCCTCGTGCTTTTGTTACATTTTTGTTTTCGCCTAGAGCATTTAGTTTGGTTAAAGTAATCCACTTTTTGCATTCGTTGCAGATGTCGAACCTACTGGGATCATTCGTTGGATATGCCGATGGAGCAAGTCGTAGTTCGCGGAACCTGTCTTCTGCGGCATGGGCCATTTTCAATCCCAGTGGTGAGTTAGTAAGTTTCAGAGGAGTGTGTATTGGTCGGTCTATGAACAATATCACTGAATATAGTGCATTGATAGAACTCCTTTCTGATGCCATCACACATGGCATATGCCGACTTGTCGTTAGGCTAGACTCACAACTCGTCATTTTACAACTCACCGGCATCTATTGTGTACAAAATCCAGCTATCTATCACATGTTCCTAAGGGTCAAAATTTTGGAAAGACAATTTGATTTCATCCAATATCAACATATTTCCATAAGCTTAAACACATTAACAGACTCATTGGCAAATTATGTGTTAGATAGACATTTGCGACATTTATAAAAAGAAGCATCACATTAATATATGCAGCAAGATTATATAACTTAACCAAAATAAAGCTCCGAAAATCAAAAATATATTTCATAATTGTTTATAGTCTATAAATAATGTTCTGTAACCAAGACAAAATTGGTCAAATGACCCAAAATGCAAAATTCTAGGGGGCACCCTAGTCCAATGATGTTGGTGATAACAAGTCACCCCCTGTGAAATCATGCGTAAGAGCCTAGTGCACCGACTCGGCACTCTAGTAGTATGTCGCTGCAACCACAGAGGTATCTCATCAGTCCTCACATCTGGGATACCAAGGGTAAGGCCCTCGATCTAGTCCTGTAGTGTCGAAAGAGTCTTGACCACATCAAGGTCGCGAACGATGGCCCTCCCAACAGCCTCTCCTGCTGGAGCGGCCACTAGGTCTCTGTGGCGTACTGCTGGTCTAACTGGTCCAACATCTACATGAGCACATGAGTTTTGATTAGTCTTGATCATAAGAATATAAAAACATTATAAATAACAATGAACAGAGATATGGTTAGAAAAATTACCCATGGCACCCCACTGCTCACCAACCGGCAGCACCAAATCCAGATCACCTCGGAAATCCATACCAGCATATGGGAACCTGGCATAAACCATCTCCTGATGGCCAAACCATTCTAAGAAGGTTTCAGAAAAAGAAATCTGGTGCTAGCTAGCGTGCTGAGACATGAGATCAACCCATCTTTGCATCTGTGGTTCAGTCGGTGGAGGTAGGCCAAGTGAAATATACTGCGGCTGCATCAGTGGGATTCTCTCCAAGGTGAAAGCGCTGAAAATAGAACCATAACCAAAGTTCTTGGATCTTCTTATTTCACCTTGGTCAATTGTTCTTTCATCACATAAATTACTGCATCACACCAATTGAACACCTTCGGTTCAAGGCATTCCAAAGCATACTGCATGTAAGATTTGTTGGTTATATGAAGAGCAGAACTACCAGCCAGTTTAGCAAAAATGAACAGAATGGTCCACAAGGGCCGGTCAGTGACATCTCGGATATTGATCTTTCCATCCGTACTCAGCTGAGATCCCTCTCTGTAATGCCGGTGAATGTACTCCTTCACAGACTCACCCCCATGGGTGGAGCCTGATAATGAGAGAGGGGCACCATGCCTTGATAAACCGATCAGAAAATAGATGTCCACCACTGTCAAGGGGATCTATTTGCCCCTAATCTAGAATACCTGGTTGATAGGATCCCATGCATTGAGGAAATATTGCAACAAACTGATTTGTTGCCTCATGCTAGACATACGGAAAAACTTCAACAAGCCACAGTTCCGCAATGCGGCTACTGTGCCCAGATCATGTAAAGCAACAACGTCCTCTTCCTCGTGCTCGCGTTCTCGCCATGTAACAACCCTTTTGCTCTAATGAATCTCTGAAAAACAAATAAGGGAAGAGTCAACATCTTCATTTGGTAAAAAACAGGCAAAAATTCATGAGGAAACTGTGCAAAAACTTTCCTCCCTGCGTCCATCGCACACCAGCAAGTGTACTAGGAGCGATGCATACTGACTAGAAAGATCAGTATGCATCGCACTTTTCGACTAAGGAAGGGTACGATGGTCCCAGGGCGAATTATTCAAACCCCAAGGGCTCAGCAGGACAAGGAAATAAGCTCAGAATCCAAAATGAAAGGCATGTAATGGAAGAGCACAAGCTTGGCTCTTACCTAGTCCAAACGGTGTCAAGAATCGTCCACAGAATCTCCCGAAATCCACTGGTGAAAATCAGGGGGGAAAGTGCCTCCAGAGCTCCAACAAACCAAATTCAAATGAAATGGTAAAATGAGAGGTAAAAGTCACTTTTAATTTACTATGCATGTAATTCAAGTAAAATATTAGTGTTTTTAACTCATTTATCAAGCATATGTTTTCATTTCTAATTGGTTTGATGAAGCAAATGAACAGGTAGTACAATCTTTGAAAGATCTAAATGCTAAGGGTGAATCAAAAACTCAATGACCATCATTGTGAGCAATGTTGTCACAGAGTTCAAGCTCGTTAAAAAATAAACCCTCCATGAGCAGTTTTAGCGCATAGTTCAAGCATGTTAAAAAATAAACATAAGTCATAAGAAAAT
Source organism: Pinus taeda (assembly GCA_000404065.3). Taxonomy (NCBI): domain Eukaryota; kingdom Viridiplantae; phylum Streptophyta; class Pinopsida; order Pinales; family Pinaceae; genus Pinus; species Pinus taeda. Next base: position 291,507 of record APFE031134497.1, read on the forward strand.
TTTTCCCCCAGCATTTAAACTCATTAAAAAATGAACCGGTAAATAACCATTGTGAATGCCTTATCACCAGCTTTTGAGCCTTGGTCGTGTTCTCGCTATCACCTCCACTGTGTTTTTAGCCGATCATTCACCCCCATATGATTGTTTACCCCTTCGAGGAACATCTACGAAGAGTGATTCTGTTAGCCATCCTTGTGACACTGCCATGATTGGAAAATTCCAAATCTTACTTGGAATCAGCTGCTACCCAAAACCATCACTCGTTCCTAAAAAACGAGTCTTCTTTAAGCTCTTTTCACCTTACTTGTAAAATATGAAAAGATTGCCGAGTGATTGGCCTCTCTGGCTCGTTAAAGGCATCATAAGTGCTATCCCTCCTCTAGATTTTAATCTTTTTGGACCTAAGGGATTATTACACAAAACGATCGAGCGCTTGTCTTGTTCTGCTCGTTAAAACTATCAAAAATTCATCCCTTTTGTATTATTTTACGATTTTTTTGAACTTAAGGGATTATATAATGAAAAAGAATCTTTGGAGTCTCCTTTCTGTTTCTTTCAGACTCTCTAAAATTGAAAGAGACCGAGTTATCTTTGTCGTTAAACTCGTTAAAACCTAATAGCGACAAACTCGTCCAAATGGAAAATTGGGAAGAAAACTTGAAGAAAATTTATTGGTAGCAAGTCGCTCTTGAACATGACACTTTCCTTCCACGTCCATACTGGGTTGGGTTGTTTCGTTCACTGGTCATCACCATTGGTCCATCACACCATCCATCTTTGGGGTTAACGCTAGCAATCCATCATCAGTGTCGCCGATATGTTCAAGAGAATTCATTCAGACAATCCACCTGTGTCTCACCCACTGCAATACATTCATGCTTCATTCCTTCATGACCGCCACCCTAAACCCTGTATCGTCAGTTTGTTTTCACCTCCAAAATCATTTGCTTCATTCTATGTCGTTGATGTGGGATTCATTAAGGCCCTCCTGCGATGGGTCACTTCTTGTCGACATCAGCTCATTATCCAA
>APFE031134503.1:1984-21595 GCA_000404065.3 Pinus taeda
TGTTTTTCCCCAACAGTGCTTTCGCCACACCTTGTTGAACCAGCAGATCGTGCATCTTCACCTTCCAGATTTCAAAATTATTCTTGCCATTGAATTTCTCAATTTCGAACCGGGCACTTTGATTTTTGGCCATCTTATCAAAGAATCTCCAATTTCAATTTGAAATACCAGCAAAAAAATTGCCTCTACCTTTGATCTTACACAAAAATTTGCCTATGCCTATCTGTCTTTGTCTTTAAATAGTACAAAAACAAATAATATTAAAACCCATTACATTTTAAAAGCCATTTAATAAAAAAAAAACATATTACATATCCCTTATAACTCCGTACTCTTTGTTTCATGGATTTAAAAGTACATACGTACTCCTCCTTTAATGGCTTTTAAAAAACTAATTATGTAATCCTATGTGCTTTGTTTTTAAAAAACAAAATGGGAGTTATAAAGAGAAAGCCATCGCAGAGGGGGCAGACTCTGTTCTCGACCTTAAATGGAAGGCGGAAATTTGTGTTATATTTATTCTTCACATGTTTTGATGTAACGAGTTTTATCACATAACAAGCACCGACTTTCTAAAATCCTGCTAGTGACTCAGTGGCATGCAGGTGTTCCTTCGACTCAGACCCAAAAATATAACAGGCCGCGAACAAGGAAGATTCAACTTCGTTTTTCATGCAGCAATTCACTATGTAAAATGATCACTCACGAATCCGCAGTAAAGGGCAATCCAGAATCAGAGGTCGCACCAGCAACGTATCAAGTGATAGTCATCATTTAATATGAAACACCCGCAATACGCACCATTTCAATTCAAATATGCACGAGATGTGTTCAACTATGCACCAGTAAATTAACATACCAGGTATTAGCGTGCACTGAGAAATTTGCTCCACGCACCAACAGCTCCAGCCAGGAGAGGAAAAATTCTCCACGCACCAGCACCGTCCGCACTTTCTGAACGCATTCACGACCTCCTCTGCTGCGCCTGACATCCAACAGTGCTCTGATACCAATTGTTGGATCAGGTGCTCAACAATAAATTAAACACAGAATTAACACAACAGAAGATCAAACACATAGAACACAGCTATTAACGTGGTTCACCCAACAACCAATCTGGGCTACGTCCACCAAACATAGGCATCAGGAATATATTAATCAAAATTTGGAGATTACATCAATGAAACTCTCACACTCTCTCCTAGCTATCCGTATGACAACCTATTTTATAGTAGAGAGAATCTAACTGCTCTCACATCAAATTTAGGATGCATTAATTTGCTCCCAACATCCTGGAGATAATCCAACAACAGATTTCCTATTGTTGTCACCTACAGAGATTTCTACCTATTTCACTTCAAACAGAAAATCTCAACATAGATATCAATTTATGTATATTTGTTTGTACTTACTTGCAAGTTTTATGATGGCAGACCTATTCCTTGCACTGATTTATAAAGAATTTCATCCCTCACTCTAGCTCAACCTTCATGCTTTAGGGGGCATCTGTTACACAACATTTTGTCACTATTACTATACTCCCCACTCCTTGATCCTGGAGGGCCTCTATAGTGAATCCCACATGCTTTGCCATTATGAAGAAACTCCCATTGTGTCCCTCTTCATGAGTACATCATTTCCCTTTTGCACCGTTTCCCCTGAAACTTCTGTTTTGCCTAGTTTACAAGCATGATGCTAATGGAATTTGTCTCCCCCGTGCCAATGTGCAGAGATTAGCACTACTCGTTCCAACCGGAGTGACTGAGCAGTGCTTTAGTCACACTAGTCCTGTTATGGAAAGTTTTTAAAATTAGAGCCAAAGCTTCCAGCTCTAGAAGCTTTGTAATAGAAGTCTGGTAAATGGTTTGGTCAGATGGGGTCGAGGATGACATTTTAGGTTCCTTTCCCCTATAATGATGGAACTACCTCAAGGGATAAGTCCTTCTCCCATGAGAAGAGGATCCATCTCCCATCCATATTTCCTATATAAAACTCCCTTCTTCCCGAGTACAAGTTGGTTTTTGGCTGAGTGTGAGTTTTATAGTTGCAAAGCGTTGATGTTATTTTGGAGTAGACAAGAAAGCTATTACTAGTTGTAGCTACCTAGTTGTGTGAGGGAGAAGTGTGTTTTGGTTTAGAGTGAAGCCTAAAGGGAAGATGTTTAAAACTATTTTTGTTTGAAGCCATCGTGGAATGTTAGTAGAAGTGTGTGGGAACCTGGTCTTGTAGGAGGAAAACTACAACGTCAAGACAAATGGTTGTAATCTCTCTTTGATATTGATATATGCAACTATCGATTGATTTCCTACATGTTTTGTAATATTACATATCCATGTCTTAATGTTTCTTGAATTTTTAAGTAGGTTGAATTGCATTTTGTCTATTATTATGTTTGTGTGTTGTTTTTGTTTACTTGTTTTAGGAACTTGAAGAAGGAAGAAAGAGATTGCTAGAGCAAGAAAACAAGGACATCATCAAGAAGGATAAAAAGACCAAGAGGTAGGCCATCTTGATTGATTCTAAGCTAAACAAATCTTCCATAGAATGTATCTGTTGTGGCTAGACCCATTATCGGTCAAGAGGAATTCGTTCATGTCTGCACTTATAATTTTATTAGCTAATTTATGCTAGATGAGCCTTGGTTGTTCATTCCATTGCCACCATCTCTTTGGCTGATCATATGACTTCATTTGGTTGTTTTTCATTTCCCAAGGGACTACAATTATGAGTGGTTTTATTTTCTATCCTCGTGATGATTACATGTTTTGAGTAATTCCTCCATTGTCGGAACCAGTTGCTACCCTTTATACCACTCATTCCTTTAGGACAAGTCACCTTTAAAGTTCCTTTCTGACTCGTAAAACATGAAAAGGTTTCTGAGTCTTTTTCACTTTTGACTCATGAAATAAAATAAAATGGGGGGTTTGATTTCAACTCTTTTCTAACCCTTTAAAAATGAAAATATGGCCAAGCCCTTGTCATTTCTAACTTGTTAACGGATGCGAAATGTCATGCGCCCAGTATAAGTTTACCCCTTTTCTCGGCTAGGAGGTACTATTTACGAAGAAGGTACTCCTTGACTGAAATGGTCAAGTGATTCTCTCAAGCATTGTTTTCTACCATTTCGGGCTTGACAGACACAAATGTACGAAAAGGGACCACGTGGAGTTTTTTTTTACGTGTCTTTTTTAAACTCTCTAAACATGAAAAAGATATTGTGTTACACCTTTGGCAAACTCGTTAAACTATTAAACAACATTGGATTCACCATCATGATGGACATGAGCTTGTCCTTCCTAGGGCTCATTAAACCTACTAGTTCGGATTCATCCAAAGGATGAAATTACAGTGCAAGCATATGCTATCCCCTTTAAGCTTTTGATTAAAAAATAATTAGGGTACTTGCCAAAAATAGTGGGGGGGAATTTGGAAATCTATTAGTCGTGTTGGTAGCTCACTCTTGAACATGACACTCTTTGCTTCGTGTTGGGTTGGGACATCCTCCATTGCATCATTGACCTTTCTGGCTTTGGATTGTTACTTTTTCCTTCCATCTGATCTCTACTACGTCATCATGACCACTGATCTTATGGATCTAGAAGCTGCAAAACTTCCAGTTGTGTTGCCGATATGTTCAAGAGTCGTCCTTCTGAAATTACACTTAGCTGTGATTTTGTGTATCATCCAAGATCATTTTTAATCCTCTCATCTCGCGTCAATGATGTGGGATTCATTATGTCCCTCCTTCGACACAGTCACTTTCTGTCGACTTCAACTCATTATCTGGGAAGTTGACCGAGATATTCCCTTCGATACCTTAGAGCTTGCATGCCCTAATGGCAGTTTCTTCACACTCGATGAAAAGTTCACATCATGGGCTTTCGATAAAGTGATTTCACGAGTGTTCGACTTTAGTTCCTATATTAATATTCTGTGAATTGTGCTGATAGTACCTTGAGGACCATTGTCATTATTGGTGGTTTCTCTTGCACTTTTTAAAATTTTACATCGTTAACTGGTAATCAAGCGACCTTCTAGCATGTTCGATGTCAACACATCTATTTGAATGCTAGGATCTGTACTTTGATCGGGTTGTGTTGGAGCCCAAGACCCTGGACTCAGATCACAAAAAGTATAGGTTACAAAGTGGTGCGACATGATTATGATGATATGCATGTATCTTTCAGATGGCTAGCAGTGACTAGACCATGAGTTATCATATGTTATCCTTCTCATTATTGGATGGTTGTGACCATACCTTGGTTTCATTATGATCCTCTTTGATGGATGGTTGCGCCCATACTTAGATCCATTTACATGATCATCCTCTCGATGGCTACGTCCATGCCACGATTCACATATAATTTGAGAGAGATAGATGTTTATGTACATGTGTTTGTAATTTCTTGTAGGTTTTTTGACAGAAGACCAATTCCCGACACTAATTTATAGAGGATTTCAACCCTCACTCCAGCTTGACCTTGACACTTTAGGGGGCATCTGTTACACAACATTTTGTCACTATCCCTATACTCATTTTTCCTTGATCCTGGAGGACCTCTATAATGAAGCTTGCATGTTTTTCCTTCATAAAGAAACTCCCATTGTTTCCCTCTTCATGAGTAGATCATTTCCCTTTTGCACCATTTTCCATGAAGCTTCTATTTTTCCTAGTTTAGAAGACCATCGCTGATGGCCTTTATCTCCCATGCGTCGATGTGCAGATATTAGCACTGCCCATCATGCAGAATGGAGTGACTGAGCGATGTTTCAGTTGCGTCAGTCTCGTTATGGAAAGTTTTTTAAATTAGAGCCGAACCTTCCAGCTCTAGAAGCTCCGTAACAGAAGTCTAGTAAATGGTGTGGCCATATGGGGTCGAGGATGATAGTTTGGGCTCCTTTCCCCTATATTGATGGAACTATCTCAAGGGATAATTCCTTCTCCCAAGAGGAGAGCATCCATCTCCCATCCATATTTCCTATATAAACCTCCCTTCTTCCGAGGCACAAGCTAGTTTTTGGCTGAGTGTCAGTGTTATAGTTGCAAAATGTTGATTGTATTTTGGAGTAGGAAAGGAAGCTATTACTAGTTGTAGCTATCTATTTGTGTGAGGGAGAAGTGTCTTTTTGTTTGGAGTGGATCCCAAAGGGAAGAGTTTTAAAACTATTGTTGTTTGAAGCCATCGTGGAATGCTAGTAGAAGTGTGTGGGAACTCACTCTTGTCAGAGGAAGACTGCAACATCAAGAAGAATGATTGTAATCTCTCTTTGATATTAATATATGCAACTATCGATTGGTTTACTACATTTTTTATAATACTACATATCCATGTCTTAATGTTTCTTGACTTGTTAAGTAGGTTGAATTGCAATTTTTCTATTATTATGTTTGTGTGTTGTTGTTGTTTACTTGTTTGAAGAGCTTGAAGAAGGAAGTGAGAGATTGCTAGAGTGAGCAAGCAAGGATATCATCAAGCAGAATAACCAAACCAAGAGGTAGGCCCTCTTGATTGATTCTAACCTAAGGAAGTCTTCCATAGAATGTATCTATTGTGGCTAGACCCATGATTGGGCTAGAGGAATTTGTTTTTTTCTGCACTTATAATTTTACTTCACCACAGTTATATTGAATTTTCATTTACAAAATCATATTATAAAGTCTCCATTTTTGGAGGAGGTCCATTACGTGGAAAGGAGGCCCACATACTGATTGGATTCACTACAGTAAACAAAAAAAGGTCTAATTGGGGGATTCACTAAGGGATCTCCCTAATTTTGAGATGATCATTATTTCCCATGGATATTTGATCAAGGAACATGTTTTCATATGTAGAATGTTTCTTTTTCCTAGAACTGTCGTTTGACTCGGTTTGTAAAATGGACACTAAAAATATGTTACCATGGATGTCTCAAATCAAGATAGGGATTTCTATATGAGCAAGAAATATGTTGTTAACATCTATATCATCTAATGAAAGGAAATTATCAGTTGCACAAGAAGGATGATAGGAGTGTGAACCTTTGGTATAAAAAATAGAAGGATGATTTTTTCTTCTACCAAAATCCTAAAGGTGGAAAGATCCATTTTATTGTTGGAATTCAAATGAAGTATATGTTAGAGATCATGGTGATGTTACACCATAATAGCTTTCAATTCATGGGTTCAACATTTAGCACAAATACGTACAGGTTGATTATATTGTCAATGGATAATTTAAGATAATCATTTTATTTGTAGTGCTTGAACATGACTAATATCCTAAACTTGATTTCATACATTTTTTTATATGGTAGTATTAGTTGTACACACTAATGGTATTTTATGAGAAATATAGTGGGGTTTTAGTTACATGGGTGGTGGCATCATGTAACATCTTACAAAACGTTGCACTATGGTTGGATAACCTCATGCATAGTTATTACCAACTTTATTTTGATTCCAAAGCCAATGGCTTCATGGTTGAAAATGCATTGGATGAAATAACTGCATTATGGTAACTTGGATATTCTTATTATACAGTGAAACTTATATTTATTCTAATAAAATTACACTTTAAGTGAACTTAATGTGCGAGGAGAATCATAAGGTGTAAATTTATCTTATGCGTTTGGCATGTATGTAGGGAATGGCTAAAAATGTGAATCTATTGGCTGGTATTCTAGAGAAAAAAAAAGAGATGCTTAATGATATAGGTTTTATTATGAAATATTCTTCCAATGATTAAGTGACCGTTACAATTAATGAATTCCTCAAAACAATTGCTAATGAGGAGAAGTTCTTACAATATTTTCATTATAATTGGGTTGTGTAATAATATCCACATATCAATTGGTAGCAGCTCTAGTTAGGGCATGTTAGAAGAGATGAAGATGAATCGATTCTTTGGTAATGGAACTTTATGAACAACACATATGAAAGGAGAGATTATTATTTGTGGGGTCTTATCCAGGTTTACCTTAACACTTGGGAATGTCAGAAAGAATATTGGTAGGCATAGGAGGGCAATTAGGGTTATGTAGAAGGGGATCATTAATGAGTTAGATGAAATCTGGGAGTCTCAAACCAGCCATATCAGGAAGAAAGGGAGGATTAGTGACCATGTAGGTAGAGGTTCCATCAGGGGGGTTAAGTCCATGAAGACCTAGGTTACTAGCCTGGTTTCCACCACTCACATTAGTGACTGACATGGTGGCCTTATGGGGATGGGAGGATGTGGAATTAGAGGAAGAGGTAGAGGAATAAAAAGAAGTAGAGTCACTCTGGGGACTCAACAGAGGAATAGGAGGATGGACTCTAAATTGGAGGGGTGGAGTAAGATGTCCTAAAGGCAACTGGGGGTGAAGATAATGATGTCTCCAAGATAAATGCCTAGGGGGCGCAATGGTGTTAAGAAAAATATAATTTAAGAGACTAAAGTGTTATTATAGGAAAAAAAAGAGGAAGAAAAAATAAGAAAACACCTAGTGAAATGGTGACAAGTGTAAACTAATTATATTGATATGCTACTCTATTTCAAGAAAACATGTCATATAAAAGAAAAAAACTACCTCTAGCCTAAAGGTCATATAAAACCTCGAAGAAGTCATAATTCTGTTGCTTCATATGGCATCCCAAAAGATTTCTTACGTGACAGAATCGGATCCCTGTAAGTAGAGTTGTCTAGAGAAAGGTGGGGTAGGGGACGAAATCCTTGCTCATAACCAGTCCTATAGGGTGATTTCCTAAGATTAGCTAGTAAGGTTACTTTCATCCCATAGGGGTGGTCGAGCCTTAAGCTTATTTGTGATCAACCATGGGATTAAATTTCCTACCACTGGTGGGTAGCCTCAAGGAGAATCGCTTACACTGTGATCAAGCTTAACCCCCTCTGAATCAGGTGTCTAACACACTTTGGATTTGTAGCGTGGGATGATGAATGCTTTTAAGCAACCTAATATGTCAATTTTCTATGTGTTAATATAAGTGATTAGTGGGTTTTATTGGAATCCTATCCCACTAATTCTACATGGTCCTAACTACAAATATTTTTTTTTCCCTAGTGCCCAAGTGTGCTTAATCTATATGAGTTGAATTATTAAGGTGTAGTGTTTCAAGTATTGGCTTGGTGGTTTTAAAAAAGCTCACATTCATTTTGGTTGTGTGTGTATGAAAAATATTTCAAGTGGATGAGTTAATTAAGCATGTTTGGATGATGCCATGTCCTGCTAAAAATAAAGTGTTCAAAACTGTAAATAATGTTGAAAATGGATTGTAAAATAAACAACAAAATCAAGCACACAACCCCCCACCAAAGTCATATATTATATAGCTAGGAAAGAGAAGGAAAACATGCAACTAAAATAAAAAAAATACAGCCAAAATATCTAATGTCTAAGGCACTGGGATCTAAATGCAACAATCTACTCAAAACAATGCATAAAACTAACATAACCAGAGGTGAAAATTATGGAAAAGGATAGGAAAGAAGCTACAAAAACATGACACACAGGGGGATGCTAAGGGGGAAGGAAACACCAAACTCTAATGGGAGTAAAATTTTGAAGAAACTATCTAAAAGAGCTACAAAATAGTGGACAAAGCCCTAAAAAATAGAGGCTAAAAATGTTGCACACTAGACTCCTCAACTCAACAATTATATTCCTAAATGGTGGAGATTTATTCTAATCCATAGGGGGATTTTTCCTTCCTTAATGAATAAATATTAAGAGGATATAGGCCTAGAGGTGGTTGGGAAAACAACAAGATCCCTTTCCACCACACAAACAACACTCTCAGTAAAATTGGAAAAATCTAAAAAAAATTATGTAAAATTGTAGAGTTTAGAAACTGACATGGAAAGAGCGTTGACGTAGTTTTTGGGCTGAAAATTGTGGTCTGGGAGCAAAAAAATGGCCAAAAATGTGCTTTGTTCCTACTTCTCTTGCTCAGTAGATCTTACCTGAAATGTGCCATCTCCTGCTCATCTAGTACCTATGACCTGCTGTAAGATGCAGAACCCCAAGGGAAATAGAAAAGTTTCCAAAAAAAGGAGATATAAACATATAAATTGAGATGGATAAAAATGGCTCGAAAAACACCGCAAATATACAATAAACAAATAATAAATAACCTACAACAAAATATCATATGAAACCCAAAACATATAGCAACGAAAATGAGAATGTAGCAACCAAATGGATCTATGAATAAGAAAATTTTATTAATATAAATTTTAAACTTTGTGAGGAGAACTTATAAACATGGGTCTATAGATCCCCCTCTATGGAATGGTTCATTTTGATTTGCTTGTGCTTCGACGATTTGTTTCTCTCTCTCAACTTACAATGGGAAAAAACAAAAAAAATAGCTTAAACTCAAGTGGGAGCTCAAATGTGATGACATGATAGTGGTGATGATGAGAATGATCAAGGTGAAGAATGAATGGAAAAACCCTCTATTTATAACAAAGTATTGAGCCAAATTAGGGATTAGAAAAAATAGAATGTTATTGACTAAATCAAATTCTAACTATTGTGAATACTTTATGATAATTTTGTTAGCGAAAAGATATTAAAAATGGTCAAATACATTTATTTAGAAAGTGGTTGAAGTAATTATCAAATAGAAATTATTTATTAATCAATTTATGAGAATTAAGAAAGGTGTGAATTTGAAATAATTATTAAATAATGGTTTAACAGTTATTATAAAAAAGGGAATAATAAACAAATATTGATTTATTTAATTATTCCAATGTGACTAAGTCAAAGGTGATCAAAAATAATTTTCAAATAATGATTCAATAATAATTTCTATAAGAAATTGAATAAATAATGATTTATTCAATTATTCTCATGAGGTTTTTGGATTTTAATGAAAAATAATTTCGAGAAAATGGCTTACTAAATTATTTCCCATGGTGAAAGTGAATTTGATATGTTTAAATTAATCCTACATGGTGTATTTCGATCGATCTAGGAAAAAATGGCTAGGTGATCATTTTTGGGCGATAACATCAAGTGTATTTTTTCCCCGTTTAAATCTTGTGTAATAATGAAACCATTCTCAAGAATATTTTTTCTCTATTTCTAGCTTCTGTGAAAATGAAACCACTTACACATTATCCCTTGTGATCGCCACTTTTTATCAACATGTTTCTGCCACATGAGCCTTGGTTTTTCTCATTTTATCATGACCACCCACTTGGATGATTACTCACTTTCACTTGGTTTTTTACCATTTCCAAAGGAACCCCTATTATGAGTTGTATTATTAGCGTGCCTCTTGTCCTATACATGTTTCGAGAAGTTCCACCATGACTGAAATAAGTTGCTACCCTTTATACCACTCATTCCTCCAAGAGTTCTTATTTAAGAACTTTTTAGATTATGAAAATATGAAAATATTGTTGAGCACTTTCCTTTTTGAACTTTTTAAAGTAAATTAAAAGACATTTTCCTAGTATAATTTTAACTCATTTCCATACTAGGATGGACTACTTACGAAAAAGGAATACTTTAGTCAAAGATGACTAAAAGGTTCTCCTTGGTATTCTTTTACGCCTTTTCGGGCCTAAGAGACTAAACTATGAAAATTAATTTCTTGGAGTTTTTTTCCTCTTTTGGAAACTCTCTAAACATAAAAAAGGAATTAAGTTACACCTTTGTTGGACTCGTAAAAATATTCAAGAGTGATGAAATAATCAAGCATGATGAGACCAAACAACTCATTTTTAGTGTTTGTAAAAAACATTTACAAGGATTCATATGAACGATAAACTTATAGACCAAGCATATGTTATCCTCTTCAAGCTTGTAAAAAAAAAAGAGGTGGTGGCTAGAGATGGTAGGAAAATTGAGAAAACAAGATTTATACCTGTTAATGGCAGTGAGTCACTCTTGAACATGACACTCTTTCACTTAATCTTTGCGACTACTTTAGGTTTGTGGATCTTCCAGTCTCTCTATTGATTACACCTTTGAGTCAATGCTACGAACTCCCTTTAGTGTCGCCAATATGTTCAAGAGAAATTCCACCATTAGTTGAGATCTATTGCAGTACCTTAAGCCTTACTTCATGTGTTCCTTTCCTGAACCAACTTTATATGATTACATTATGTCTCAATATTGATACTTGTTTCGTTTCATTGATGAGGGATACATCAAGGCCCTCTTGCAACAAGTCACTTCCTTACAACATCAACACATTATCCAGTAAGTTGATTTAGAAACTCCCTTAAGTTCCTTCGAACTTGCATACTTCAATGAAAATTTTCCTCAATTTTGGTGATATGTTTTCATCATTGGTTTTCAACTGAACAATTATGTGTGGTGTTTGAAATCAAATCATTAATTCACACCTCATGGACTATACTGTAGTAGCTTGGAGACCATTATCATTATCATTTGTTTCTCTTGCATATTTGAATGCTTACATCATTGGATAGTAATCAAATGGTGTCTAGCATGTTCTACTCGAATTCGTTTATTGTCATGGCTAGACTCATACTATCAAGTGATGAGCTACAAGAACAAAAGTATAGTTTCATCCATCTGGGTTGTGCCTTTTGGATTCATACCATATCACAGAGTATGATGGATGTGATCGTTAAAAACGTCATCCAACCATGGTTCAACCATCTTTCATCAGTGGACACATGTTTGATTATTTTGTATGTAATATTGACTTATAAGTTGAGTATGAGTATGCCTACCTCAACAATGATATTATGATGATTATGTATTGTAATAGATGATGATCTCAACCATACTTTTCTTCATCTGGATTTGTCACATAGTAAAGCACTTTGCTCCTCAACCATTTCTTTTTATTTTGTACTATAGGGGGAAATATGTTACATGGCATTTTGTCACATATGACCAAATGACCTAGAAACTAAATCAATCAACATCCTTGACACCTTTTAATAATCCCTTTGCAAAGCCTTGAGAAATGTCTTCGCAAAGAATCCAAGTTTTCTGGGTTAATCAACTCAAAAACCTAGTTTTTGGACCCATTAGACATTCTCTTCTAGCAACCTGCACTATTACATATTTGAAAATTGAGCACCTACACTGAACATCACACGTTTCCTTCATTTCATGTGCGATGGTTCTAGAATTTCGAGAAAAATAAAAAATAATTTTAAATCGTCTCTTTCCAAAATCTTCTAAGGTGGATTTAATAATTTACTATTGATTGATATCTCTAACTCCTATTCTAAGGGTCTTGTCTCTTATCACTAGAACTTATGTTCCCTCATATTTGGATCTAAGTCCTAGATTGGTAAATCCAAAACTACCCATTTATCTTATAAATTCATTGCCTCCCATAGAGTATAGGTTAGCTTTTAGAGACTCTTAGCTTTGCCTTGATGTTGATGATTTTTACCTAAGGATACATTACCATCCCTAAGTTGTGATTGAATATTTTCTTTGTGTCTAAGGAAGGACAATTTTAGTGGAAGACATCTACATGATCAAAATTTGTAAAAGGATTGTAATCTTCTCCTACATTTCATTAATACAAAATGCTTTGTTTTCCTATTCTTATGTATATTTGATGCATATGTACACTAGTTCCTATTTGACTCAATTATTAGAGATATTAGTCTGTGTATCTTGTATTTCACATGCTTGTTATAATCATCTTGCAGGTTCCATTTATAGTGCTTGGATCTAAAGATAAAGTTTACAAGGAGGGAGAAGAGGATAACTTTCGTTGCACTCAAGGTGAGTCCTTCCTCCATATTCTAATTTCTCTAAGGAAAGCACACATTTTTAATTTTTATTGTTTCTAAATCAAGCCACTAGATTTTGGGGATTCACTTCTCTCCATATGAGAAATTGTTCCATCAAACAAGATGGATTTCTGGTTTACTAAGTGCATGATTGTTCTAAAATATTAGTAGCAACTCATGCATTTTATTCTTCTTGTTCATGCCCATTCAACTAAAATTTTCAACCAATTGAGTATCTTATATATTTTTTTATGGCCACCTATACATGGGAGAAAAGGGTCTTTCCAAAGTTAAATTAGACATTCATTGACTGAGGAAGAATATAGGAGACATTAGCTCAACTATTCCTACAAAGAAATTTGTGACTGTTTATGAAAGGAAAATTATCAAGGGAATTGAAGGATATCAAAGTTAGAAAATTCTTGTAAGACACCATTTCACAAATTTCTCCTAATTCTTCCTCTCCTGCTTTATTCCCACTTAAATTAGTAATAAATCCATTAGGATTTCCCCCAAGCATACCCAAAATATGAGATCTACTAGTAAATGATTTGTAGTAGTAAAGCCAAATCCAAAGGAGAACAAAACAACATGGACCACCCATTTTGAACAAGTACTAAATGTAGGCAAAGAATCTAGTTGGCACAAAATTGTTGTTGCACGCTACAATTTTTCATGTTTACAGTCCCAAAAATTAGAGTCTGTCACCCAAAGGCTAATTGTGAGAGTACACCAGATAAAATACAAGTTAAGATCCTAATAAGAGCTTACAATGTAATTTTTTGTAGATCTAGATTTAATTTTATCTGGTAGGTAGAGATTATGGGCATACTAAACCACATTTGATAAAAGAAGCAACTAGCCATCTCTTTGCATCACTCATCAACACACATCCAAAGGACAAATTTTCCAATTATTTCTTTAATATTTGAAGGTGTAGATGAGGCAGAACACTACAACCATAGAACACACTTCACAGGTTATTATGAGGCCTCCATAATTGTCCCCCATCACCTCATAGGTGATATTCCACTACTCCCCTCCGTAACTCTTAGAACAACATGAGGATTTACATGACCATTTAAAAAAAAATAGAAAATTTCCAATTCTAAAATTACCTTCTTAAGAAATTTCCCTGACAAACATGAAATATTTCTAATTAAGTGAAAAATAGTTTGACATTATAACTATAGAAATTGAATTAGTAGAAATGTTATTTAGCTTAGACCAACTCAAGTGTGATGAAGGTTGCATTCTTATCATTGGTTCTAGATTACTAATGGTAAGGAAACAATCAAATGTTTGTGATAGGAATGATTATTGTAGCAAGATAGGACAGATATGGCATGCATGCTAGTCCTATACCTTAGCCTACAAATCCTCATGCCAAATCTACCAACACCATAATTGGAACAAAAAGGTGAAAAATCAAACATACCATAGAACCACTATATATCAATGGATATTCATCTATATGGATTGCACTTTCTCTACCTTTTTAACAATTTTGCATGCAATTTTTGATAAATGGTTTGAAAAATTGGAAATTTTCACAACCTTTTCAAAAATCCTCATAGCTAGCTCTTCCGTTTTCCCCTTTCCTTGAATTGTAATTCTCCCTATCTGATTTCCTTGAATTTCCTATTTGGGTCATTATGACAAATGTTTGTTAGACGTCATCCTACCAACATTTTATAGAATTTTTTGTTAGAACCCTTTATATCTCATATTTGTTGCTTGGCCCATACAAGCTTGATGTTGCAGCATAGCCACTAATACCACCTTTAACATAACCCCTACCCACTACCATTTTATTCTAGTGTCCTACTAATGCACAAACCCATGGTAGATACCCTTAGAATCTTGTAACCTAAAAATTTCCTCATCATTAGGAAATTTCTATTCCATGAAATGAACATATAATTGCATTCCAAAATTCAGTTAATATGTGCATGCCTATTCTAATATGATAATATTCCTTCAAATAACATCAAAATACATTTCATTAACATACATATATAAACATGCCAGCAAAAATAAATACATAAGTTAAATAGTTATATTTTAAGTTGTGCCAATTAGCTATGGGCATTTGACATTCCACCCAACCATAAACTAGATTGTTGATTTTTCTTTCAACATCTGATTGTGTTGTATTTCATATTTTTTAATTAATAAACTATTACATAATTTTTAGATAGATATGTAGTTCCTTTTATTATTTCAAACTCGTCATCATTGTTTTCATATGCCTTGTTTGGACCAGATCTAAATACATTGGAAGCAGGAAATGATCACATGAATACTTAGAAATATGGTTAACAATTCATCATATGGACACTGATGAGGTGACCAGAAATTTATCATGATGTTTACTTATAGGATTGTAAGACAAAACAATATTTTGTGCACGCAAAAATAAGTGTGATGGCATTTCCTTGAAATCATGGCATCAAACACCACTATTGATTGGATATGATGTAGCATATATGGACAATAATAGTTATTGAACCCTAAGTAACTATAAGTTATTTCAACCATTAATGTAAGCCATTCCTCAAATTCTTTTGAATATTTAGAAACAATTGTATTCCTTCCTTAAATTTCTACGTTTTATTTTTTTCAGATCCATTGGGAGTACAAAGGAAAATGTAAGAAAGCATCTTGATGATACAAGTTTATAACCATTTGTTTGAAACTCATTACAGTAAATTTTTTGTTGCTTCATATTAACAGGTGAAAGGAATGCTTCACAAATCCTCGTATATTCTCAACATCAATAAATATATGACTCCTTGCATTTATTTTTAGTAATTTTTTTCCTTCATGATTTTAAGCTGGAAAAGATGAAAGAAAAATTGTAAACGGAACCTATCTGGCTGTTGAGTTATGGGAAATTAATGCTACCCATTTAGGAATATCCAATAAATTCAAAAAGAGTCATTGAAAGTTAAATTCCTATTACCATGTATATAAATATATCATATATATATATATAGTATACTAGATAATATATATATGATACGGTGAACCATTTCGATAAATAAGATACTCAAAATAATGGCCTTCTTAAACATTAATATAAGGGTATAGGAGTTGTTGTTGCTATGGTCAACCTCATACTACAATTAGATTTAATAAAAAAAACAAAAAATAGAGATAGAAGAAGTAGGTGTGCAATATTCGCCTTTTACTTCGGGATAACATATAAATTCTTGGCCCCTATTTTTCGTAATCTTTCCCTTCCATCATATATTCATCTCTCAAACAATAATTAATAGGAGTAATAGATGCTAAAGTGAATTTGGCTAGAAATAACTATTTCAGAGTTGAATCATCCATTTACATTCATTTAATTATTTCCTCCTAGCCCTTTCTTTATAAATTGTTAAATGAGCTATAATTTAATATAGTTTCATTATATCTAAAATTAAAAAAATATAAAAAAATTCAAAGCTTCCCATATTGGGTTTTTGTATTGAAACATTTTGCATTACGGTGAGTTTTAAGGACTGAAAACTTAAAATTTGGTCGATTCAGTAAATTTAACTGCAAGGTAGACCTTTCCATATTCTAGTTTCAACCACAAATTAGTATATGGAATGATTTAAATTATGCTAGGGCTAAAAAATTTGTGCAACCTCCTCATCTAAAGTGAGAAACACAAATTTTGCGAAATTGAAGCACAAAAATCTTAATAGGAAATTTAATCATAATTGTTTTGCATTTTGGCTTATCCTCCGAATGTTATTATTGCTGAATTTGAACATGAAAGTGAATTAGGTCAGAAAAGAAAAAAAAAATTACAAATTTTAGCTAAAGGGAATCTTGACATAATACAATGTGAAACAACATATAAGTCAAAGGAAGTTTGCTTTGGTAGAGAAAAGTGGAGGAAACTCTAGTTTATTTGAATTGTTTGTGCATGTTTAGGATATTAATCTATATAAAAACCCAACACCTTTGGTTCTATGGAATAAAACAAGTCAAGAAGCTACCAGTCACTGCAAGATGGGAAGATATAGGATTGAAGCCCTCAACTATTGTTGGGTTAGGAACATATGGAGGGTAATTACAACACATATTTTTCTTTGTTAAATTTAAAGTCTCATCTTTCTTCATTTTGTCTTGATTAATGACATTTTTCTTTTATTAAATATAACAACAAACAAAATCGGGAGAAAATCACCAATATAGGCTCAAAGAATCAATGAAGCCACACGCATGCAAAATGTTTATTTTAGCAAGAATTTCTCACTAGTGACCATTGAATCTAGTAATCACAAAAGTTATAGATCTTTTTTTCCTACTTCGATAGAATTGGCTAGTCTACATTCTGAGAAGTGGTGGTTGATGCCACTAAAAAAAGAGAGATCACAATATTTTTTTTCATAATCAAGAATATAAACATGAGAGTGAGACTTTAGAGGTTTATGTATTTTTCTCTTTTTCTACATCGTATTGAAAGAGATAAAGTTACATTGTTGTTAGAGTTGTTATTAAGTTAGTGATATTTTTATAGAAATAAAAAAAGAGGCAGAAGTGACTACTTATTGAACCTAAAAATAATTTCTTAAGTTACTTCGTTACAAGGTGTGGTGTATGAGATGCGATTGTAAACACATAAAATTTCAAACTAAATATAAATCAATATAAAGCATCTTCAAAAGAAAAACTACAAATAAATATATAAAAAAATAGTATAGATCATCAATCATGAGAAGTTTGTAGTTGTTTTTATTTTTGACTTATACAACAAGAAACATAGTTCTTAATCTTTTGTATGTTTTCACAATGTTCCAAATTGTTGAATTGGTTTTGAGTATTAACCACATCCATGATTTTTTCTCTAGATATTGTAGGTAACACAGTCATTGTTAATTATACTCTTTCATATTACCGTCTGCATAATGCATACTTTTTATGCACATCCCTATCCTATACAAAGATGAACTCTTTTTAATGAGATGCATGAGAAAACAGGCTAGATAAAACCAACAAAACATAAACTATAGGTATAAGTTCTTTTCTTTTCTTTTCTTAATTTATTTGTCTTCTATTTTTATTTTACTAATTTTCTTTCAATTATGCAATAAGAACTTAATTATTTTCATTAATATACTGGTTCTAATACTTTGCATTAACAAATAGTCAGATAATTATATGTAGAATATAACTAATAGAAAATAAATATTAAGTTTATTGTTATAACATTTAAAAAAAAAAAAGATTAACAAAAAGATCATATTGAAAACCAAATTAAATAATTTATTTTCCTTATATCAATTTTTGAAACATAGTTCTTCTCCTTCTTAAAATTAAATTTTCTTCACATATATCACTTTTATCATAGTAAAACAACTTTGACTTTGCACTAAGTGAGTAGAATTCTTTTCATTGGAATTCTTTATCAAAATAAACATTTTAATTAAACTTTGTCTGGCACTAGCCATACTTAGCAGGTTTGAATTCAAATTTAGATTTGAATTGGATTAGAAAATGGAAAAATGATTTTCTCACTACAATTCACCTAATCACCATGTAATCCATAGCAAGTGGAGTTTTTGTTAGAGAATATTCTTAATAGTATAAGTGCAGTTGTTGTCATAAAATATTCTTAATATTATATACAAATTAAAGTTGAATACATTTCCCCTCCCACATGTTCCTCCTTTACACACATCCCGACATCCCCAATTATCTCTCTTTGAACACATTCCTCATTATGAACATTTCTTCTATACACCTCCATTATGCACAATAATTCTTTCACAAATGCATGGACTCCTTTAAATGAGATGCATGAAAAATAATATAAATAAAACTATAAGAACTCAAAAGTCGTTATATAAGTTCTTTTCCCACCTTCTATCATTTTAATTTCTCTTTTTATTTCAATTTAGGAAATATAGTATGCTTTTAGTTAATAAAATGATTAAAAAATGAATTAATATATAAATATATATACTCTAATATTTTAACTGTTAACAAATAACTAAATATCTGTATATATAACATACGCTTATTACAAAATCAATTTTGAACGGATTGTTATAATCTTATAATCCTTTAAAAGAAAACTAACCAATAAAAAAGTCATAGATCATGTTAAGAATAAATTACATAAATTATTTCCTTTATATCGCATTCTATTCTCCTACTAAAATTAAAATTATTTTACCTATATCACTTTTTGAATAAATATCGACCTGCTGAAAATTAAAATTATTTTTACCTATATCACTTTTTGAATAATATAATGAATTTTGTTTGCACTAAGTAAACTTCTTGATATTAGAGTGGTCAAATTCATTCTCATATTGGGTATTGTTAGCGAGTTTGAATTAAAATTTCGATTCAAATTGGATTAAGAAAAGAGAATATTACATTTATTTTAGTTGATGTTCATTCTAGATATTTCTTTTATAATTCACCTTGTTTAGAGTATAAAATTAACCTTGTGATTCCATTTTATGATCTTTTCTTGATATTACAAGTTTTGAGTTAATATCTTTTCATTGATTTTTACAGCTACATAAACTATGTGTCAATATTAAACATTATGATTTTCATAATAAATAACCTCATAACAATGTAATCATATAACAGCTATAGAGTATTCTTTATAATATATAAAGCACTTTCTCTTTCCCATGGTCCTTTTTTAACCCACAATTTTTGTTTTTGCATGTTACTCTTTTGATATACATCTTTGGTTTACACATTTTTCCTTTTACAAATTTCTTCCACACACTTTTATCTCACACAAACTTCTTATACATGCATGAACTCTTTTTAATGAAATACAAAAGGGAAAAATATTAAACTAAATAAAATTAACGGTGTCGAAAAATCTAGATTTTTTTTTTCCAATTGATATTTTTTTTTACTT
>APFE031134512.1:0-13381 GCA_000404065.3 Pinus taeda
TGGACACCTAATCCTAAAGGGTTAGCGTGGAAGCCGAATGGACAAAGCAGTCCAAGAGACCTTGGGATGTGAATCCCAGCGGTCACCAAATGTACTATAAATGTATATCAGATTGTTAATAAAAAGGCATTGCAAGCTTTATCTTTCCTATTGTTTTGGTTGTCCATGTCTGTTTAACATTAATATGTCAATCCGGGAACGTTTTGTTATTTCAAAGAGTGTCTCAGTCTGAGGCTATCATTTTCTAGAGTAATGCTAGTAGCACAGTGTTTGAAAATACAAGAGTAAATGGATGCTTGTTTACAACTTAACTACTTCAAAAGATTAAATCACACATTCAGAAAACTAAGTAATTTATCAGTCAAGGGTTCGGTAGCAATAATCCATCCCTTTAGAAACTGATAGAAAAGGAAATCAGAGAATAGATTAGGGATCTGGGAGCTGGATAGTAGATGCCAATGCTCACTACAGCCTAAGATCGTTCTTCACACCAATAACAAGAAATGGAACGATAGATAAGAAATGGAACGGCAAAGAAATCGAACAACAATGAAATGGAACATCAAACCTAAAATGGAACAACAAACGTAAAATGGAACAGAAAGTTTGAAATGGAACAACAATTTGGAAATAGAACAACAGTCAAGAAATAGAACAACAACTAAGTCTAACAAGCCATGACATCTTAGTCTATTAAATATATTGCATTAATCATAATCTACAGGAATCAAACGGTAATCCTTCACTCTTACGGACGTATTGAATAACACACACAAATGGAACAACACCGATTACTGATACATTTTGGAACAACGCTAAAAACCATATATACACATAGCATACTCAAATAGTAATCTGATCCAGTTATTACCTCAGTTAGAAAGAATACGATTGCATTTCAAGATAGAACAACAGTATTCAAGAATCCCACAATCACAAAGAACATAACTTCCAAGATGAATTCTGTAATGTTAAGGAACAAGTGCACAACACAAAAGCTCTGTAATGGAACAACAACAATATTCCAGTAAAGACTAGTAGTATTATATCAACACCTAAAAGAATAGTAATATGAGGTGGAGTCAATATAACAATTCTATCTTCAAAAACCTTAGTAATTTAAGCATAACAGAGGATGTGATGTAAACTTACAAAACATATCAGATTACCAAAATCACGTCGATAAGCAAACCATGCAAAACCAAGCGTAATGGTACAAGAGCAAGTGTCCTCTAGGGCCGGGCCCTTAGCCTCCAGGGGTACACCGCTTGAAGTTATTCCAAACTCAAAGATGAAATAGTAAAAAAGTTTGTATTAATGCATCAAGTAAAATTGCAGTAGAGTAGTTCTTGACAAGACACGATGATCGAAGTTTTGATCTTTAAAAGAAATTACATAAAGGCATAATAACATCTAACTCGCTCTCTTGAGCTAACAGTGCTACCCCTTATATAAGGGTGACGACAGAGATATCTAAGTGTAGAAATAGATAAAACAACGATCCCTTAGGATCAAGGATCCTGAGGGATTCGCCGAAACGTTAGCCCTCAATCATTTCTTCTCTTTTCTACGCCAAGCTGATATCTCTGCTTCCTTTCCCGGGTTGATCCACTTTGATCTTGTTTGCATGTGGTCTCCCGTCGAAGGGACAACAGTTAACCCATCTTTGTTTTTTCCTTTAGAATGACATCTTCTCATTTTTTCTCCTTCCTGCATAAGGAAATGACAATTATCATCGTTTTCATCGTGCATATTAATCTCACATGTTTTATTACAATTCTTTATCGTTTTCTGAGTTCATGATGCAAAAAGGCTTGTAAGTTATAATGAAAAGACACTGAAATAATCATCAAAACATACCTTCTTTAGTAATCCACACACCCCCCTGCTTACCCTTTTTCATGCCCTCATGAAAACATTATAGTTGACATGTAAGGTAGTGAGTGAGTAGGCTGGAGATGGAATCTGATGTGAAGGCCTACAGCCATGATGTGTAACTAGGTAGTCAAAGAAATGGCCTGTCTGAACCTCAGGCATCTCATACAGGGCTTGGTGTCCGGGTGCAGGGTGCCAAATCATTGGAATTCGGAACCTATATCCTAACCAGGATGGCCCTGCCCTCAAAATGACTTTGCCATAGAGGTGCAAGCGGTTGGCAGCTAATTTAAAATTCTCATACTTAAATGGTTCCCTGAGATGGATATTCGGATTAGATATTTGATACCAGAATTTAGCTGCATCAATGGCAGGGTCTCTAATAGAGAAAAAGTATTCTAATCCATGCCGAATGATTGCCTCATGCATGGGTCCTAATGCTTCAATTACACCTGGAGTCTTCATGAGGTTTCTATGTTTTCTCCATAATTGTACTAGATCCCCAGGCTCAGCCCTTATCCATAAATCTAATCTGTTTTCTTGTCTTTGGAAAGCATTATAGGCTTTGAGCCACCTAATTTGATTAACCGCAAATGAAATAAATGCCTGTAATTGAGTATCCCCAACAAAAGGGCCAGGGTTCAACTCCGTCTCCTGTTCCAGCACAAGGTTATGTAAATAAAATTCACACAGTAGTCTCCGAACTTTTACCCCGTAGTGCTTACAACAATTTATAAAATCATTTATGGTGTTAATTTGTATGGGAGCACCTACTTTAACAGCTTTTATTTTCAATTGCAAATATCTTTCCATTGAAAACAAGGCATAGTTCTTAGCAGGGGCTCTACATGCTAGTACGTCATTGTATAAAGAACATAAGGTATCCATCTGCTTGATAACTACATCTAACCTAAGAGTTACCTTTGCGACTTTCTCTTGTTCCCTTCACCACCCTTCAAAGGCCCGGCTTTTAGATAGATTGACGTTCCTTAGCTGCTGCTGTAGCTCTTCATACTTTTCTCGAGGGACCGTTTTCTCTCTAATCTTTTCTGCTTCTTGCTGAGCTTGCTTCAAACCCTTTTGTAGGGTTATTGTTTTTGGATCCCTCTTCCATGCAGCAGGGGAGGCCGGGAGTTTTAGCTGAACTTTCCTATTGCATTTCTTTGACTTCATAACCCTTATCACTCCCGAAAGTGGTGCCTCCATCTGAATTTCCTTATCATGGGTCAACATTTCATCCATTTCTATTTTAACACGAATATCAGTCCATTGTTGTTCCTTTTCAATTAGAACAACAGTCTGTTTCTCAACATCATTTGGAACAGCAGCTTGGCTTTCGACAGGGTTTTGAACAGCACGATGGATTCTGGTCCTCCACCCCTTTGCCTTGAGGGGTTTTGCTGGAGTGGCTACATTTTTCCTTTCCGAAGTCCTTTTTACCCTTTGCCTTGCCTTTAGAATCGTAATTTGCTGGTGGAGTTGGACTATTATGTTCAATAATCTCTGTTTTTCCTTTCGCAATTCCCTTATTTCCACAATTTCCTCAGAAGGAACAGTAGGCTGTTCACTACGGCCTGGACTGTGACTAGTTTCATGATTTTCTTCCTGGGGTGTTTCTTCATTGTTCTGCTCTGGCTGTCTTAGGGCAAGAACCCTAATTGGTTCTGTTATTTCTTGGGTGACTTCTTTTTCTGCCCTTATTTCCTCCAGACTTTCTTCTGGTGTCTTCTGGTTAGGAATGGATTGTTCCTTTTCAGCATCTCCTGTCATCTTTTCATCATGAATAGGCATATTTTCTTCTTTTTCCTCCTTTGCATGTGATTCTTTGGGTGCATTTTCCTCTTGGGGTTTCTCTTCGGCATGGAGGTCTGATGGACTGGAAGGTTGGCCACATTCACCCATATTGGCCAAAACTTTGGCCAATTCATCTTTTCCTAATGGGTCCTGCGATGGGTTGCCTTCCTACTGTTCCATTTCCTCCTCCTACTCAGATTTCTCGGCTTCTTCTTCTTTGTCTTCTTCTTCCTCAAATTGCTCGTCTTCTTCCTCTTTTTTTCTTCTTCTTCTTCAGATTGATCTGCCTCCTCTTCTTTTTCTTCTGCAGATTTCTCTGCCTCCTCTTCTTGCATTTCTTTCTCATTGTCTTCCTCTTCTGGCCATGGGGGTTGCTCATCTTCTATTTCTACCGGCTGGCTGGTGCTTTCTTGGGGCTTCTCCAGCCCCCCTTGTAGCTGTGCTAGTCGGACTGATTTCCTGTGCTTTTCTGGTTGCTCCGGTGTGCTGGTGGCCTATTTATGCTTTGCTAATTTCTTACGTTTTTCTGGACGCTCAGGTGTGCTGGTGACATGTTTCCATTTTTCTAGACACTCGGGTGTGCTGGTGACATGTTTCCGTTTTGGGGATGGTGTGGTCAATCCCCCATTTATCATGGAAATTAGCTATTCCCAGCTCCTTTGCTGCTAGGTGAGGCTATGGCTGACTATCAACCAAATCAACCCATGATTACTAACAACTGACTCTACATGCTATGCCTTTTTTATGCTCCGTGCAATGTCATGAAGTAATGAATTCAACAATGCAGGTAAATTTACAGAGCATTTTTGTTTTAGTATAGCTAAGAGTTTAAGATGTCGTGGTCTTACCACGTCTTTTCTTCCCTCACAGGTGATGTAGCTTTGAATGGTCTTCGCTAATTCCACCCACGACTCTCTTAGTGCTGCTGGCAAAACCCCCTTTCCTCGAATTGTCAGGCTCTGGCCTTCGTCCTGGAATATTTCTATAATCTTCAACAATCTCTCCTTCTTTAATGTCCATACAGGTCCAGTGGCTGGCAGTCCCGAGACTTCTACGATTATGTCGTCGGTCACTGCTATGCGTCTCCCCCTCACTGTGGAGTGGTCCTCTGGCAAGTTCTACAAGAATTCAATTGCCACAATCTCGTTAGACTCCTGCAAGAGGTTAAGATAAGTCAGCCACCCTGCTTTTGCCAGGATTTCCTGGGCAGCAGCAGAGACTGTTAACACTTTCGGTTCCCTCCGAATCGATGTTCCTCCCATGGTTTCACTGTAAACTCCGAAAGGAATAGCAGTTGTTCACGCTGTTGAAACACAAAGAGGCTGATGGATGCAAGATTCATTCAAAATCTAATGCTGCAGAGTATACAATGGAAATGGCTTTGAACAGCAAGTCATGCAGAAAAAACAAAATAAAAAGAAATAGTATATCATTGAGTCGTGTTATACCCCAGTACACAACTTCCCGAATAGTGAGCTGACACGTAATCCAGAGAATGATGAGGATAACCTCCCCCCCCACAATGTGATAGGCTGTCCCAGCCATCAAATAAAGGAGCAGTGCCCGCTTTGCAACAAAGTCTTTAAGGAACAGCGTATGGCAATATGCCATGTTTACAAAAGCATCATATTACTAAAATCAAGGCGTAGAGTTGCGTCTCTTAATACGTAAGAGACTGCGGTGATATGATGCAAGGTTGGGGATAAGACATTTGCTGTAAATAGAGAGTCTCATGCAGTCATTGTCAATTGTTCTGTCATGATTGGTGATAATATATATTCATGTGTTATATGGTTTGGGAAATAACATATAATTGATTACCACGGCATAAGAAACAGAAGGGTGCTAATAACTTACCTATTGGTGTAAATAATGTGACTTCGATACCATTAATAGTGCTCTACTGCCAACAGGTGTCCATAACCTTGGAAAAGTTGTTTATTTCACCTATGGAACCATGATTCTTTGTGTATGCTTAGGAAATGTTGTGTAATGTCAAAATGTAGGCCATTATGCTGGCTTGGTGACCAGTTAGCCATAATGCCATTCACGAGGAAGGAGCAAAAAGTGGGCAAGCCAGCTCATGATGAGACTTCCTATTCCAAGGGTTGTTTATTTGATATACCTTTTGGACCATATCCCTAACGTGGTAGCCATAGTGGGAATGCCACTTCGCTTTCATCCTTATGATCATGGTAGACTATCTCTTAATGAGACCCCCTATCCTGCATTTGACAACTTATAAGTCATGTTTGCTCTTTTTTCTTTTCTTTTTCATAAAGTACTTTCCCTATTTATACACAAAGGGTGGTTCAACACTCCTTAAGAGTAGGAATGGTGGAAGAAGTCTTAACATCTCAATAGGAAGATATAAACCCTTTGCTATTATTCCTGGATAATAATGAAAGAGGATTAAAAAGGACCAACATGATACAGATAACGAATCAGAGCAGAATTAGTAGAACAATGACAGCAAAGGATAATGAATAAGTGTGTCCTTCCTTCTGTCCTTTCACTATTTCAGAGCAATTTCTTATAAAGATAGCGATTTATGTTTGACTGATTTCAATATGTTGTGATTTTGTATCCATTGCATAAGTGCATAGCTGTATGGTAAAATACTTGAAAGAATAGGACCAATAAGCATCCTTAACTTAGAACAACAAAAGGAACAAGTTGTTTCACAGGGAGAGCAAAAATATGCAAGTGGTGTTCCTTTTGAGAAAAGGAACAACAAAAGTCCACAAATGTTGTTCCTTTGGAAAGGAACAATAGAAAACGTAAATTTCGTTCATTTGAAAAAGGAACAGCAGAACACACAGGTGTCGTTCCTTTGGAAAAGGAACGACAGAAATCGAAAATGTTGTTCCTTTGGAAAATGAACAAAAAAACACATAGAAATGTCGTTCCTTTGGAAAAGGAACAACAAAACACACAAAAATGTTGTTCCTTTGGAAAAGGAACAACAAAAATAAAAAAATTATGTTCCTTTGGAAAAGGAATAGCAAAACTAGCAAATGTCGTTCCTTTTGGAAAAGGAACAACAAAAACCAAAAACGTTGTTCCTTTGGAAAAGGAACAACAAAACAAGCAAATGTCGTTCCTTTGGAAAAAGGAACAATAGAGAACAAAAATGTTGTTCCTTTGGAAAATGAACGGCAAAAACACACAAATGTTGTTCCTTTGGAAAAGGAACAGCAAGATACAAAGAAATGTCGTTCCTTTGGAAAAGGAACAACAGAAATCGAAAATGCTGCTCCTTTGGAAAAGGAACAACAAAAACACACATATGTCATTCCTTTAGAAAAGGAATGGTAGAAATAAAAAATGTTGTTCCTTTGGAAGAAGGAACAGCAAAAAAACACAAATGCCATTCCTTTGGAAAAGGAATAGCAGAAATAAAAAATGTTGTTCCTTTGGAAAAGGAACAACAAAACACAGAAATAAAGAAAAAGAACAAAATTACAGCAAAATGACGGCTGATTCAAAAGGGGTTGTTCTTTTGAAAAAGGAATAGCTAGAAGAAAATGTTGTTCTTTTGAAAAAATGAACAACAGAAATAGTAACAACAAAACGTTGATTCAAAAATATGTACAAAAATGATTCAAGAAAAGAAATTATGTACAAACTATAAAAAGAAGTAAATTCCTTAATGAATTACAGGTTTGGAAGACTTCTCTTCCTCCCCCAAAATCTCCATATCTGAATCTTCGCATAGCTGCTGGCAGAAGGACTCCCGAGTGAGTGGTTTGCGATAGAGACGAACTCGGTGGCCATTTGCCTTGAAGGCATATCCAGAACCATCAATAGTGATTAGAGTAAGGTTACCATTGTCATGTACCTTCTGAATTTCATATGGTCCCAACCAACGAGTCTGGAGTTTCCCAGGGAAGTCCTGAAACCTGGAGTTGTACAAAAGAGCCCAGTCTCCTTCGTGGAAGACTTTATTTTTAATGAGAGCATCATGCCATTTAGATCTCTGCTGCAAGATCAAAGCAGTGTTTTGAAGTTCAGAGAGCCTAATTTCGTCTAGGTCATTGATCTGTTGTAGTCGATTAATATGTGCCTTAGTTAGATCTAAGCCAACTTCCTGTGTTATTCGTAATGTTTGGATTTCGAATTCTATGGGGAAAATGGGTTATTTTCCAAACACTAGTTGATAATGTGAGTAACCAGTGGTACTTCTCCATGTTGTTCTGTAAGCCCACAGTGCTTCAGGTAGTTTGGCAGCCCAATCATGTCTATGTGATGCAACGATTTTTGTTAGGATTGCTTCTATTATTTTATTGTTGCTTTCTACCTGCCCATTTTCCTGTGGGTGGTATGGAGTAGTGATTTTATGCTGGACATGATAGTTGTTGAGTGTTCCAGCTATTCTGTTCCCAGCAAATTGTGGTGCACCGTCTGTAATTATCTCTCTTGGAAGGCCATAACGTACAAATACATGGAACAGGAACTGTATGACAGAGTCTTTTGTAGCTCTTGGCAATGCCTCTGCTTCAACCCACTTGGTGACATATTCTGTTGCCACCAAAATATATGTTTTCTAGTTTGATGATGGATTGATTGGTCCAATGAAATCAAGAGCCCATGCTCAAATGGTTCGATGACTAGATGTGGTTTCAGAGGCATCTCATCAGACTGATGAGGTCGTCCTGCTCTCTGGAAACTGTCACAGGCTTGGATGAATTTCTTTGCATCTTTGAAAATTGTGGGCCAATAATACCCTATTTGTAGCACTTTATGTCTAGTTCTACGATCGGTGAAATTTCCACCACATGGTCCGTCATGGCAGGCTTTCAAAATGTCAAATATTTCATCGTCTCGAACGCATCTCCTGATATGCATGTCTACCCCTGTGTGGAACAAATAGCCCCTAATCCAATAAAATCAAGTACTCCGTTGAACAATCTATTTCTGCTCATTAGGGGTTAGATGCTTTGGTAGTTTACCTACTGCTAGGTAATTGGCAACATCAACATACCAGGGTGTTTGAACAACCACAGCAAATAGATGCTTGTCCAGAAATTGATCTTCAATTATTGTTGCATCAATTGGCTTTGGAATTCTTGAGAGAAAATCGGCTACAGGATTTTCTTTCTCAGGTCGATCCTTGATTGTAATATCAAATTCCCACAATAAAATCAACCATCTAGTTATTCTGCCATTTGTGATAGGCTTGTTTGCTAAATATTTTATGGCAGAATGATCTGTGAACAAGATAATAGGATATCCAGTAATGTAATGTCTGAACTTATTGACAGCATGTATTACAACTAGAAATTCTTTTTTAGTAACAATGTAGTTTAATTCAGTAGGGGATAAATTTTTGCTAATGTAATAAATTGCATATGGTTTCCTATCCTCTTCCTACCCAAGGACCGCTCCAATGGTTGTATCTGAGGCATCAGATGATATTTGGAATGGAAAATCCCAATTTGGTCCTCGAAGGAATGGGGCTGTGGATACGAGCTTCTTCAGATCCTTGAAAGCACGTTCACATTTTTCTGTAAAAAAAAAATCAACGTTACCAGTTAGTGCATACAAATGTGTAGCAATACGTGAATAATTTTCTATAAACCTCCTCTAATAACCAGAAAATCCAAGAAAAATACGTACCTCTGTTTGAGTGGTGGGAGTAGGAATAAGCAAAAGTATTTGGATTTTGGCTGGGTCTACCCGAATGCCAGCTACTGAAATATAGTGTCCTAGGATAAGTCCTTCCATCATCATCATATAACATTTTTCATGGCTTAAACAAAGCTTAGTATCAATGCAACGTTGTAGTACTTTTTCTAGTGTATCTAGTGCTGGATCGAAATCATCTCCATATGGTGTAAAGTCATCCATATGTACTTCAAGTCCTTCATTTATTAAGTCTGCAAAAATGCTAAGGATAGCCCTTTTGGAATGTGGCAGGAGCATTGCATAAGCCAAAAGGTAAAACTCGGTAGGCAAATGTTCCCCAAGGACAAGTAAAAGTAGTTTTGTCTTCGTCTTCAGGGGCAATCTGTATCTAATTGTATCCACTGAAACCATCCAGGAAAGAAAATAATTTCTTTCCTGCCAAAGTGTCTAATACTTGGTCGATGAATGGGAGAGGGAAGTGGTCTTTTGTGTTGCTTTATTTATCTCCCTGTAGTCCACACAGATTCTCCATTTCCCATTCTTTTTCGGTACCACCATAAGCGGAGAGACCCATTTACTATCAGAGGTAGGGTAGATAAAATTGACATATAAAAGTTTTTGAAGTTCAGCTTTTACCACATCTTTTAGATGAGGATTTAGTCTCCTCTAAGGCTATCAAACAGGTCTCACATCTTTTTCTATGTAAATGTGGTGTGGACATAACTGGGGATCAATTACTTTCATATCAGGGTAGTCACATGCAAATGATTCTTTATATTTCCTTAACACATGGATGAGCTTCATTTCTTGTTCGGATGTGAGGTTGGCATTAATGTTTAAGGTTTTTCCCAGTTCAATTTCCACAATTTTACTATTTGCAACAGAGGTGACAGGAATTGTATGATCATGTGTATCTTTCAAAGGATCTTCTTCGAATTCATTATCGAATGCTGCTTTTATCATATGACATTGTGTGCGAGATGTGAGTTCAGTTTGAATAATGAAATTATTAATGGCATCATATTTTGTTTGGTCTTTGAAATCAAGTGCCCCTTGTATAGTTAATGGAGATCTAATGTTATCAGTAAGGTATGATACAGGGTGCCTATTAGTTTTGACTATTGTGACACTTGGCTGCACTGGAGGATATAGAACTAAGTTCTTGATATATGTTCCTCTGGTTATGATCATATTTCTTTGCCGACAGCCAATATAGTAATCGGCAGTGGCGAGCCAAGGTCTACCTAAAATCAATGGATGTCCATCAAGTCAAGTTTTGGGATTTATTATCAGAAAATCGGTTGGATATTCCCAGGAGTCAAGAGAGACCATGACATCATGCAGTATGCCCTCTGGCATAACCACAGATCGGTCAGCCAATTCTAGCAAGGTAGAGGTGGGTTCTACAGATGTAATGCCTAGCTTTTGGCAAGTAGTGGTTGTTAAGATATTGATTGCAGCTCCAAGATAAACTAAGGCATTGGACAGGGTCTGGCCATAAATTTGGACAGTTACTATTGGGTTTGCTGGGTCTTCGTATTTAATGGGTGTTTCTTTCCTGATAATAAGTCAGATAGAGTGCCGACTACCTGGACTTTTGGATTATTTGTTATATTCCTCCTTCATTTCTTTATGTACAATTCTTTGATAGTTTTTGCGTATATCGAGATGTCTTGAAAGGCTTGGAGGAATGGAATTTTTATGTACAAATTTTGTAATTCTCCCATAATGTCAAAATCAGGATATTGTATAGGTCGAGGTATGACTCATCGTTCTGGGAATGGGGGAGAGGATGTGGTTGCTTGATTATGAGTTTGTTTTTTATTCGCATACTCTTCTTGTGACAGATGTTCTCTGGGTAACTGGTCTTCAACCTCAACTATCTTATCTCCCTCGGTTTCAATAATACGCCCAGATCTTAACTCAATATCATTACACTCCCTCAGATCGGCTCCTACTTCTGGTGTTTTTATGATTTGGAGATATTGGACCAGTCCGTTATTTGGATTGGGGTTGGGTTGGGCTGGGAGTTGAGGTCTCAGATTAGACTGGGGATTTTGTTGTAAGGCTGGCAGTGTAGGCTGAGGGAGAGGAATGGTTCCTACTGGATAATGCATTGGTCTCTGCCAATTTGTCTACCAAGCTGAGCTTTGTGAAGTAGGGGGAGTCCATTGTGGTGGGTATGGGTTTCTTTGCCAATATGGTGGGGTATAAGGAATATTCGGCCAACCAAATTGGCTTCCCTGATTCTGCCATGGGTTTGAGGAAGGAAACGACTGTGGTGGCCAGTTTGAAAATGGGGGTTGGAGTTGACTTTGCCACATATTATACTGTTGAGCATTATACTACAGAGACTGAAAAGAAGAAGTTGGGTCTAGAAACATACCAGATTGTCACGGCTGCCACTGACGGCGCTGGTTGAGCAAATACACTGATTCTGGCTCTTCTTTTGCTTCCTTATATACTGCTTTTAGTCCAGGAAGTGAGGGACAGCTTTCTGTAAGGTGATCTTTTGTGCAGATGGCGCATGTTCGGACTGCATCCAGTGGACACTCCTTATGGCTATGCTTCTTCCTACATATGGGACAGAAGATTGCCAAATTCTGTTCTGCCTCCATTTGCTTCTACTTGGCCTGCAAAATATCAAGTTGTGTAGTTCGTTTCCCCAATATATCAGTTTTAAAATTTTCCAATAAATTTCCAATTTCTACACATGTTACTCCTTCTAACGAGATTTTATTATCTCCTACAAACCGATCATGTTTTGTCGGTTTTACTCCTGTGTTGCCTCTCAAGCTCCTGATACATAAATCAATAATGTCAGCAAAGCTTTCTTGATAATATCTCCTTTTCCCATAATGTTTAATGTTTCGATCCATTGTTCCTTCATGCCCCTTATTAATGTTGTTTTCAACACATTATCAGGTAAACGTAGTGATGCATAAGGAGATCTTTGCATATTATACTGGAAACGTTCCACATACTCCTCTAATGTTTCGTTTGGTCTAGCTATCATCTGGAATATTTCGTCCTTCAGTTCTCTAGACCTGCAATAGTCCTGATATTTTTTTAGAAAATATTCTTTCATTTGTTCCCAGTTATTTATAACCCTACCACCTAATCTGATAAACCATCTTAAAGCAGCCCCTTTTAGTGTAGAGGGAAATAGTTTCAGTTTTTGGGGGTCGGTGGTGTAATCATATTCCCTGCACAGTACATCAAATTCAAATAAAAATGCATCCGAGTCTTCTGATGTAAGACCGTGGAATGTAGGGATATGTTGAAGAGGGATTGCTTTCCTAGGCGCATTTGCTGCAGAATCCACTTGGGGTATTGTAATGTAGAGTTTTGGGTGTTTGGATGGTTTTGAGCCATTGGGTCGAATATATGCCAATAACCTTCTGGGATATCTAGGAGGGTATTCTTAGGTTGAGAGGGAATGGCTTTAACAGGAATAATTTTAATAGAACTTCCTCTATCTGGGACTATTATCTGAGGAGATTGAGTTTCTTCAAAGATGATTCTTGCAACACTTCCTTTGTTTGGGTTGTTCAATGGCTGAGTTGTCTCAAGAGGGGAGATCTCGGTTCCTCAGTTTCCCCTATCTCTCCTCCTCCTTCACAAAGATTACTGAAATTCCCTTCCTGCAATAGTTCTGAAGTAGAATTTTCAATTTCTTGAAAGTCCTGCTCTTCAGTTTGACTATGCACCTCAACAAAGGCTACATATGGTGAACCTGTGGCCTGAAGGGAACTAGTAGGTTGTTTAGAAATAACTTTCCTAGGTCCTACTAATGGCTGAGATTCGGCTTTCTTGTAGATTTCGTCTATGAAGGTTGATCGGCCAAGGGTCACCGGCCCCTTAGCTTTTCTGCCTTGGGTAGAGGTTTTGATTTTTTTTCTGGCTTTTTCTGCTTAGTCATGCACTCAAATTAACTACTAAATCTTATTTAAACAAACAGCAGCAAATCTGCAGCAAAGAGGGCAGAGGAGTAGGGCTTTTACATGCTCCATAGGTAGGTTCTTACCTTCCGTTTTCAAAACCCAATTCTTCTCTAGCAGGTTCGTACACTACTCTGAGAAAA
>APFE031134514.1:2002-24676 GCA_000404065.3 Pinus taeda
AACATCCCAATATCCTCCCCAAGGGTGCTCCCCCCTATTGTAGAATCAATTAGGATGTATCATCACCTACACCCACCACCTTTTTCCTTCATAAATTCTTCCATGCCTATACCCACCTCTGTAATACCTTCCCAATGCTCACCCCTACCCTTCAGTCATCCACCATTCCCATTTTTTCAATCGTCCACCCTTAACATTCCAATCTCCCCCCCCCTAGGTTAATTCCCTGACCTACAATGATTCCCACTATCATACAACCGGCGGGGGTGTATCGTCGCCCACACTCACTACCTTTTCCCTATTTCACTTCCACCATGCCTTTATCCAACACCCCTGAACCATGCCTATATCTGTCACCAAGTGCTCCACCATCTACCCAAGAAGGGTTGTCTTCTCCATTGCCTCAGATCCTCATAGTGAGAATGAGTATTTGATCAAAATATCATCATGAATTAATGAAATTGATTATATGCCTTTCAATTTTTACAACTAATTGATTATTATAATTTTTGCAGAGATATCAATTTGGAAATCCACCTGGGAGTGCCAAGAGGGACGAGGGTGACTTATAGATCCATACTTTAGATAAAGCATGATGTTGTTTTTCCATTATGTCATTTAAGGGCATGAGATTCCATTATCTATGTTGGAAATGAAGTTATATTTTGTAAAAAGGAAACATGTATAGTTGGACCTATTTTGAATAAAAATACATAAATTTAGGCTTGTGTTTATGACAACATCTTCATTGAATTTTAAATCCTTATGTGGATGCGATGTTATATTCTATCAATGTTACATTAGCTTTGATGAAGTAGTTGTAATGGATTTTGCTTTTATTATTTACAAATTATCACGTTCACAAGTTAAGTTACTTTTATATTTATATCTTATTTCCGCATACGCGCAATTTTTGTATATGGAAGTTGTGCATATATGGTAGATGCACATACATAAAAGACGTGCATACACGGAAGATGTGCACATATAAGAAATTTACACATCTACGGAAGATATGTAAATATACAGAGTTTGCACATATACAGTGGATGCACATATACAAAAGATGCCCATATACGAAAGATATGCGCATATACTGTGTATATGCACAATTTCCGTATATGCGTAATTTCTGTATATGGAATTTGCACATATATGAAAGCTATGTATATACGGAAGATATGAACATGTCTTTCGTATATGCACAATATCCATATATGTGAAATTTCCGTATATGGAATTTGCGCATATACGATGCAGATACATAAATGATGTGCATATATGGAATATATGCATATATAAGAAAGTTAGGGATATACGAGAGATATGCGCATATCTGCCGTATATGCACAATTTCCGTATATGCGCAATTTCTGCATATGGAAATTGCGCATATACAGAAATTGTACATATACGGAAGATATGTACATATCTTCCGTATATACATAACTTTCTTATATGTGCACATTTCTGTATACGTGCAATTTCTGTATATGGAAGTTGTGCATATACTGTAGATTTACATATATAAAAGACATGCATATATGGTCAACTGCAGATCGTAGGTAGAGTAGCGTTGCTTATAATCCTTCAGTTTATGTGATTCATAAGCTATGACCTTCCCTTCCTATGTTAATACTCCATCAACACCCTCCTTACTTGCATCTGTACATACTACAAGGGATTTTTCTGGATTTGCTACTTTTAGCACCAGGGTGGTAATAAGAAGTTTCTTTAGTTTCTCAAAAATTTGTTGACATTCCACTGTCTAGTAGAAAGCAGGCCCCTTTTTCTGAAGTGAAGTCATTGGAAAAGCTATTTTTGAAAAGCCTTTAATAAATCAGCAATAATACCCTGCCAAGCCCAAGAAGGATCTTATGTCGACAATGTTTTTCGGTGTGATCCATTCCATAATAGTTTTGATGTTTTCTTGATCCAAAATCTTTTGCTTATAGATGTGCTAAAGAATTACATGCATAAATTGTAGCTTAACCTAGAAAACTTAATGTGCACATGAGACAAGAGGAGAAACACATAAAGCATGAAAGAAGACAACAAGACTTGATAATGGAGTTCGTCTAACTTGGATTACATCTTTGGGCCTTGCTCATTCAATGGGGAGGCCTTTACTCATTAAGTGGCATGAGAAAGAAGAGTACAAGTATCAGTTAGAAAAATGAGTCTTATACCTCCATACTTAAAATGGCCAAAAAATGCATAACTCTAACGGAGAAACAAACAGTGCCATTGTGTTTGTGGCATTGAGAAGAGCTAAAACTATATAAAATTTGTCAAATTTTGACAAAGTGAAAATTTGGCCCTCCTACAAAATTTTGCCTCGAACTGTG
The DNA here is from genome assembly GCA_000404065.3 of Pinus taeda. Lineage (NCBI taxonomy): Eukaryota > Viridiplantae > Streptophyta > Pinopsida > Pinales > Pinaceae > Pinus > Pinus taeda. The sequence goes on from APFE031134514.1 coordinate 4,351, forward strand.
TGCACTTCCTCCTCTGCCTAGGCACACTGACAAACTCCATTTAAGTATAATATGGGTGGAATATTTCTCAATAATGTTGTTGGTGGATTTGGTTTGATATCTGTTTAATAAGGAGGAGGTCGGGTAGTCAAACCCTGCCTCCTCCTTTTTTAATACACCAAATCTCTTTAAAATTTAAACAACCTTTTTTTTTAAACTATGGGTTGTTTCGGGCCTACCTTGGGCGACCCACCCAGTGTACCCACCTCTGCCTTTGCAATAATTTTTAATGATCTATTGTTTTGTTTGTTCAGAGTGGGCGTGGTTGGGTTAGTGCCCCAAGGGTCAGCCCACCACCTGTTGTTGGTTACAGTGTCAAGGTGTGGGGTGGCGAGCTCATGGGTGCCCACCGCATGTTAATTGTTGCATGCCGTGGGTTGTGGGGAGGCGTCAGGGGTGATGGCCCGCCCCTCCATATTTAACATTACAGTTACGTTGGGGTGGCGGGGTTGGTGGCCTGCCACCCCCTTTTTTAAATATTTTTTTTATTAAATAAAAACAAAATGGCGTGTTTTTGAAAATTTGGTTTTGGAATGTATGAGTCTTTTTAACTAGGCCATGATTTCACTCGGAATTTAGCCGGAGTTGGCAGGATTCCATCTGCCAGAAAAGTGCAAATTGTGTCCTCGTTAAACCTGCCAAGTCATCAAAAGTCAACCCAACTTTGACTGCTTCTATCTCCTTCAGCCAGACTTGGATTGGAGTGTCACTCACACTGTTGGAATCAGGGCGATGAGCACTTCGATTTGATGTCAAGTTCATCACCTTTCCACCACTTCGAATTTTGAGCTTTTCCCATGCCAATGTGTCAGAAGATCCACCTAGATCAATCCTCCCCATTGAGGAGCTTTTGAACTACCAAAAGCTTTATCACTCAACTCGCAAGTGAGGGAATTGTTCCCTCACTCTTTCTTTTTCCATCCATTTTTCCTTGCTAGGGTGCATCCCTTTGAGACCAACTTAAAGGTATTCCACGTCTCCCCATCATGAAGTCCTGGTTCTTCTGTCAAAGGTGATGTCTTCAGGTAACACATTGAGATATTGTGGTAAAAAGTCATTAACTGTAGGAATTGTGCTGACCTCTTTGGTGTCCATAATCAATGGTGGCTCATACAACTTTAAGTTCTCCACATTCACTATGGAGTATGTCTTCATATATATTAGCAAATTGATATGAAAGGCATTATTTCCAATCTTCTCCAAGATGTTCAATGAACCATACTAGATTGGTCACAACTTCTTCCGTTCTCCCTTCATCCTGTGCTTGCTGATGTGGAACAACACTTTGTCATCCACTTGAAATTGATGGTCGACTCAGTGTTTTTCATGTCGAGCCTTGTAACGGGCTTGACTTTTCTCCAACTGCTTTTGTACTACTTGGTGAATAAACTGGATCCCCTGGATGAAGTACTTTTCTTTGTCCCTATCATTACATCCACTAGAGTCATCTTCCCTTCCAAATACCATATCAAAAGGGTCCTTTGGCAGGTAACAAAAACATGTCTCAAATGGTGAACATTGCATAGATGAGTGCACTGCTTGGTTGTAGGAATGTTGCACATATGGAAGATTCTCATCTCACAACTTAGGATGTTTCCCACAATAGCCTCGCAACAAGTGTACCATAGGGTGGTTGACAACCCTTGTCTTTCTGTTAGTCTGTGGATGGAATGTCATGCTTATTTTCAACTTGGTGTCCATCATCTTCCACATGTTGGTCCAAAATTCTCCAAGAAAGTGAGAGTCCCGATCTGACACAATCGATGTGGACAACCCAAAATAGACCCAGACATCCTGAAGAAAAAGATAAGCAATTTTCTCTACAGTAATCTGCTTTTTACAAGGCACTAAAATACATATCTTACTAAAACGTTCAATGAAAACATACATATAGTTGTGACTTTTTCTAGACAAAGGAAAACCTCCTACAAAATCCATCAACACACTTTCCTATGGATGACTCAGAATAGGGAGTGGTGTGTAGAGCATGAGTTTTCTATTTGAGGGCTTTGAAATAGAACACATCACAAACCCCTTTACATAGCGAGTCATAATGTTTTTCATATGAGGCCAAAAACAAAATCTTTGTACATGAAACAAATATTTTTCAATACCAAAATGACCAGACACAAGGGAGGTGTGGGCCTCCCGGATTACATGTACCCTTTCTCCTGTGAGTATGCACAATTTTCCAAGGTGATACAAGAGTTTCTCCTGCAAGTGATAGTTGTCCGCCTGTGAACCATGGGTTAGTTTTGCATAAATCTCCTTAAAGTCATCATCGTTAGCATATTGTTCAGCATAACTTTCAAAAGATAATGAAGCATTATGCAAAACAATAGAAGCAGAAATAGGAGGGCGAGATAACATATCGACAACATTGTTGCTAGTGCCCTTCTTATACTTTATTACCATATAAAACTGCTGAAGAGAACCCATCCACCTGAAATGACGAAATCACTACAACTTGGTTTGTGACTGAAGAAATTGCAAGGGTTGATGATTCGTATGGATGATGATCTCCTTGCCGATTAGGTAGTGTTTCCATTTTTTCACACTTTGGACCAAGGCATATAATTCCTTGTCATAAGTGGGATAGTTTATCATAACCTGAGATAGCTTCTCTGAATGGTAACATATCGGCTTCTTTTGCTGCATTAGTACAACACCCATGGCATATCTGCTGGCATTTGTCACAATCTCGAATGGTTGTTGGAGATCTGGTAAGGCCAAGACTGGTGCGGCGCTAATCTTTTCTTTCAATGTTTCGAAGGACTTATGCTGCTTTCCTACTCATTGAAATACTTGCTTTACACTTGTCAATGTGTATAAAGGTGCTACAATAATAGAGAAATTGGCAATAAATCTCCTCCAATACTGTACTGCACCCAAAAAGCTGCGAACCTCGGTTACACTTGTAGGTTTAGGCCAATTTACAATTGCTTCAAATTTAAAAGGATCAATTTTTAATTGACCATGACCAACAATATGACCTAGGTAAACCAAAGAGGTTTTCCCAAACTCACACTTTGACAATTTTACATAGATTTTTCATTTTTCAATACATCAAACACTTTCTTCACATGAGATACATGTTCATTCCAACTTTTACTAAAGACAAGGATATCATCTAGATATACAAGAACAAATTCATCGATGAAAGGCCTAAAAAGATCATTCATGACCCTCATGAAAGTGGTTGGAGTGTTATAAAGTCCAAATGGCATCACTATCCATTTGAACAACCCTTGTTTGGTCCTGAAGGCGGTTTTCCACACATCCTACTCTCCAATTCAGGCCTGGTGATAATCACTACGCAAATCCAATTTGGTGAAATAGATAGCATTATTTAACTAATCTAATAAGTCATCAATGCATGGAAGAGGGTAACAATTTTTCACCGTTATTTTGTTTAGTGCTCGATAATCCACGCACATCCGTATATACATAATTTCCGTGTATGCGCAATTTCTGTATATGGAATTTGCGTATATATGATGCAGATAGATAAACGACGTGCATATACGGAAGATATGCACATATAAGAAATTTAGGGATATACGGAAGATATTCGCACATATCTTCCGTATATACATAACTTTCGTATATGCCCAAATTCCATATACAAAAATTATGCATATATGGAAATTGTGCATATACGCAATATATGCGCATATCATTCGTATATGCACAACTTTCGTATATTGTATATGTGCATCTACCGTATATGCACAACTTCCATATATGCACATATCTTCTGTATATACACAACTTCCGTATATTCGCAGATCTTCTGTATATGCGTAAATTTCTTATATGTGCATATCTTCCGTGTATATACGTCTTTTATATATGTGCATCTACCGTATATGCACAACTTCCATATACAAAAATTGTGCATATATGGAAGACATGTGCATATCTTCCATATATGTGTAACTTTCTTATATCTGCATATCTTCCATATATGTACATCTATCATATATGTGTAACTTCCATATATGGAAATTTTTCATATACGGAAATTGTGCATATACGAAAGATATGCGCATATCTTTCGTATATGCAAAATTTTTCTATATGCACATATCTTCCAGGTATAAGTGCAACTTCCGTATATACACATAACCTCCATGTATGTGAAACTTTAGTATATATAAATTTTGTATATATGCATCTTTTGTATATGCGCAACTTCCGTATATGCACATATCTTCCGTATATGCGTAACTTCTGTATATTCGCATATTTTTTATATATGCATATCTTTTATATATGTGAATCTACAGTATATGCGGAACTTCCATATACTGAAATTGTATGTATACAGGAATGTGCACATATAAGAAAGTTACGTATATACGCAAGATATGCACAATTTCTGTATATGCGCATATCTTCCGTATATGCACAATTTTCGTATATGCGCATAAAAGATATGCACTTATAAGTAATTTATGAAGATACGGAAGATATGTGAATATACGGAAGTTGTGCATATATGGAAGATATGTGCATATAAGGAAGTTGCGCATATACGGTAGATGCACATATATAATATACAGAAGCTGCAGATATATGAATGATATGTGCATATATTGCATATATGCGTAATTTCTGTATATGGAATTTGCACATATACGAAAGTTATGAATATACAGAAGATATGCGTGAATATCTTCCATATATCCTTAACTTTCTTATATGTGCATATATTCCGTATATGCACGTCGTTTATGCATTTACATCGTATATATGCAAATTCCATATACGGAAATTGCGCATATACGAAAATTGTGCATATACGGAAGATATGCGCATATCTTCCGTATATGCACAATTTCCATATATGCACAATTTCCGTATATGGAATTTGCACATATACGATGCAGATACATAAATGACATGCATATACGGAAGATATGCACATATAAAAAAGTTAGAGATATATGGAAGATATGTGCATATCTTTCGTATATTCGCAATTTTCGTATATGCGCATATCTTCCGTATATGTACAATTTCCGTATATGCGCATAGAAGATATGTACATATAAGAAAGTTAGGGATATACAGAAGATATGCGCATATTTTCCGTACATGCACACTTTCCGTATATGCACATATATAGAAATTGTGCATATACGGAAGATATCCGCATATCTTCCGTATATGCATAAATTTCTTATATGTGCATATCTTCCGCGTATGCATATATGGAAGATATGTGTATATCTTCTGTATATCTTTAGCTTTCTTATATGTGTATATCTTCTATGCGCATACACGGAAATTGTGCATATATGGAAAATATGCGCATATCTTCCGTATATCTCTAACTTTCTTATATGTGCGTCGTTTATGTATCTGCATCATATATGCACAAATTCCATATACACCAATTGTGTATATACGGAAATTGTGCATATACAGAAGATATGTGCATATCTTCCGTATATTCACAATTTCCGTATATGTGCAATTTCTGTATATGGAATTTGTGCATATACGATGCAGATAGATAATCGACATGCATATATGGAAGATATGCCCTAACTTTCTTATATGTGCATATCTTCTATATATGCACAATTTCCGTATATTCAGATATCTTCTGTATATGCAGAATTTCCATATATGCGCATAGAAGATATGCACATATAAGAAAGTAAGAGATATATGGAAGATATGCGCATATCTTCCGTATATGCATACACAGAAGATATGCACATATAAGAAATTTACGCATATCTTCCGTATATGCAGAATTTCTATATATACGCATATCTTTCATATATGTACAATTTCCATATACGCACATAGAAGATATACACATATAAAAAAGTTAGAGATATATAGAAGATATGCGCATATTTTCCGTATATGCATAGACGGAAGATATGCACATATAAGAAATTTACGCATATACGGAAGATATTCGAATATACAGAAGTTACACATATACAGAAGATATGTGCATATACAGAAGTTGCGCATATACGAATGGTATGTGCATATATTGCATATATGCATAATTTCTATATATGCGTAATTTATGTATATAGAATTTGCGCATATACGAAAGTTATGTATATATGAAAGATATGCGTGGATATCTTCCGTAGATCCCTAACTTTCTTATATATGCATATCTTCCATATATGCAAGTCAATTATGTATCTGCATCGTATATGCGCAAATTCCATATACAAAAATTGGGCATATACTAAAATTGTGCATATACGGAAGATATGCGCATATCTTTCGTATATGCACGTTGCTTATGTATCTGCATCGTATATGCGCAAATTCCATATACAGAAATTGTGCATATATGGAGATTGTGAATATACATAATATATGCGCATATCTTCCGTATATTCACAATTTCCGTATATGCACAATTTCTGTATATGGAATTTGCGCATATACGATGCAGATACATAAGCGACGTGCATATACGAAAGATATGCCGCATATCTTCCATATATTCACAATTTCCATATATGCATAATTTCTGTATATGAAATTTGTGGATATACGATGCAGATACATAAACGACGTGCATATACGGAAGATATGCCCTAACTTTCTTATATGTGCATATCTTCCGTGTATGCACAATTTCCGTATATGCGCATAGAAGATATGCACATATAAGAAATTTACGCATATCTTTCGTATATGCACAATTTCCATATATGCACATAAAATATATGCACATATACTAAAGTTAGAGATATATGGAAGATATGTGCATATCTTCCGTATATGCATACATAGAAGATATGCACATATAAGAAATTTACGAATATATGGAAGATATGCGAATAGACGGAAGTTGCACATATATGGAATATATGTGCATATACGGAAGTTGCGTATATATGGTAAATGCACATATACAATATATAGAAGTTGCGCATATAGTAATGATATACGCATGTATTACATATATTCACAATTTCTGTGTATGTGTAATTTCTACATATGGAATTTACGCATATACGAAAGTTATGTATATACGGAAGATATGTGCGAATATCTTCCGTATATCCTTAACTTTCTTATATGTGCATATCTTCCATATATGCACGTCATTTATGCATCTGCATCGTATATGTGCAAATTCCATATACGAAAATTACGCATATACAGAAATTGTGCATATACGGAAGATATGCACATATCTTCCGTATATGCATAATTTCCATATATGTTCAATTTCCGTATATGAAATTTGCGCATATACGATGCAGATGCATAAATGACATGCATATACGGAAGATATGCACATATAAAAAAAGTTAGGGATATACAGAAAATATGCGCATATCTTCCGTATATGCATAATTTCCGTATATGCGCATATCTTTTATATATACACAATTTCCGTATATGCGCATAGAAGTTATGCACATATAAGAAAGTTAAGGATATACAAAAGATATGTGCATATCTTCCATATATTCATACACGGAAGATATGCACATATAAGAAATTTACGCATATACAGAAGATATGCGAATATACGGAAGTTGCGCATATACGGAAGATACGTACGTCGTTTATGTATCTACATCGTATATGCACAAATTCCATATACAGAAGTTTTGTATATATGGAAAATATTCCCATATCTTCCGTATATGCACAATTTTTGTATATGCGCAATTTCTATATATGGAATTTGTGCATATACGATGTAGATACATAAACGACGTGCATATACGGAAGATATGTACATATAAAAAAGTTAGGATTATATGCGCATGTATGGAAGATATGCACATATCTTTCATATATCCCTAATTTTCTTATATGTGCATATACAGTAATTGTGCATATATGAAAGATATGCACATATCTTCCGTATATCCCTAACTTTTTTATATGTGCATATCTTCCATATATTCGCATATCTTCTATATATGCGTATCTTTCTTATATATGTTCAAATCTTCCGTAAATACGCATAACTTCTGTATATGTGCGGAACTTTCATATATGCGTATATATTTAGTATATGTGAAGCTCTTGTATATGTGAAACTTTTAGTATATCATAATGATATGTTCGTCCACACATGCAACATCAAATAAGATATAAATATAAAAGTAACTTAACTTATAAACTTGATATTTTGTAAATAATAAAAACAAAATTCGTTACAACTACATTCATCAAAAGTAATGTAACATTGATAGAATATAACATCACATCCACATATGGATTTCAAATTCATTGAAGATGTTTCCATAAACACAAGTCTAAATTTATGTATTTTTATCCAAAATAGGTCCAACTATACGTGTTTCGTTTTTACAAAATAGAACTTCATTTCCAACATAGATAATGGAATCTCCTGCCCATAAATGACATAATGGAAGAACAACATCATGATCAATCTAAAGTATGGGTCTATAAGTCACCCTTGTCCCTCTTGGCACTCCGAGGTGAATTTCCAAATTGATATCTTTGCAAAAATTACAATAATCAATTAGTTGTAAAAATTGAAAGGCATGTAATCAATTTCATAAATTTATGATGATATTTTGATCAAATACTCAATGGCGACGGATATAGCCATGGTTCAGGGGTGCTGGGTAAAGGCATGGTGAAAGTCAAATAGGGAAAAGGTAGTGGGTGTGGGCGACGATACACCCCCACCGATTGTATGATAGTGGGAATCACTGTAGGCCGGGGAATTAACCTGGTGGGGGGGGGAATTGGAATGTTAAGGGTGGACGATTGAAAAAATGAGAATGGTGGATGACTGAAGGGTAGGGGTGAGCATTGGGAAGGTATTACAGAGGTGGTCATAGGCATGAAAGAATTTATGGAGGAAAAGGGTGGTGGGTGTGGGCGATAAAACATCCTAATTGGTTCGACAATAAGAGGGAGCACCCTTGGGGAGGATATTGGGATGTTAATGGCTGAAGCATTGTTCCCAATGCTAGATATTTTTTCAATAGCATGTTCATCAAATAAACGAATTCGACAATTTTGAATGTTGTGAGATGTGGGTCCGTCAGCTATAACAATAAAAATAGTTCATATAGTTATGCAAATGTGTTGAACATGATAATATATCACATTTAACGAAAAACAATGCATAGCATGAAATTTCCATACCAATATCGGGTATAATCGAATCTTGCATTACCTCCGGCGCGTGGTCCACATTTTTTTGTTTTTGAGAAGATGAATCCAATTGTTCATCCATTCTTTTTTTCCTTGCATGAACTCAACCAACCCTTTCAAATTGTAGTTTATCTGTCCCTGATTTTGACATGCGACCACATCGCCTCTTTTTATTTAATGGACTCGAGAAACTATGTTTTCTCTTGGTAGTGATCTTGGATGGAGTTATAGTATTGAAAAACATTTTGTTGTATTCTTGACATGCTTTTTCTACCAAGTTGTTCAATGCATATGCCTGTTCCAAATTTGTAGGTATTATGGATCTCAATTTCTCATGAGTTTATGAGTTAATACATTTCATCTCATCATCTTCATAGAATGCACTATCTTGTCGTACATTGGTTGATTCAACATTGTATGAGAAATTCTCTAAATTATCAATGCTTGTTTCATTATGATAATTCATATTGGGAGGAGAATCAAAGCATGGCGAAAGCTCTGTTCGGATTTCTAGGCCCAATATAGGTGTTTCATTCAAATCAAATAAAATTCTAGGCCTTTTTGTAGTGGGATCAGTGACACGAGGTTAATTACTACATCCTCGACCTATTGGTCTCCTTTCATGCGTAGCTGTATTATGTTTCATTTTCTTGTAATAGATTCCGTGTGGTAATTTGTAATGAATCCTTTCCTTTTTTATTATCTCTGAAAATGGGTTTATTTCAGGTTTCTCATTCAAATGTAATCTTTAAGTTAGATTAGCCACCAGATTAGTCGGTCAGCTCTGTTTATTTTCTCTTATAACTAAAGGGTATATAAAGGGTTGAAACACTACTAGGGTAATATTCCTAGCTGGAATGTTTGTGTTCATATTGTATTCTTTCTAGAATTGGAAATGCTTTTGCCAAAAGGTTTTCTAATACCATCGTTATTTTCAAGGGGTTTCCTATTTGTCTATTCCCTTTACTTAAAGAATTATACATACTGAATTTTGCAGATTCTCTTACAGTTTTATTCCTTTGTGTTCTTTTATTAAGAGGTTACACACCCACTATTGGGCAGCTATAAGAAAAATATGTGTAGGGTTTGACATCAAATTTCTCCTCTAATAACCCATCTATCACTTTTAACAGAATGTAGGAATTCTAATTTAGACCTAATGAAAAATCAGAATTCTAATTTAGACAGTATATTTCATGTATGAGAATTCTAGATAGGGTTTCTACTGTAATAACCCTTCTACTACTTTCAAGAAGAAATCAGAGTTCTAGATACTTATCTTCTTCTATAGATTTCCACTATTGTCATGCTAGATGAGATTTAACTATAAATTAACAAATTTTCTCCCAACCATGAGACTTGCTTTCAAGCCAAAGTATCCCCCTGAGTTGTTTCTCACATGACAGATGATTTCGTGAAGTCTACTATCTTATTTTCAATAGCTAACTGATCTTAACAAGACTTAGCTCCTTGACCCATTTGAAATATCAACATGAAGACATCTCCTTTTCTTTCTCTTTTCTTCATCTCAGGTACCAATATCCTCTTGATCTCTTCTTAGAGAATTAATCTTCTAGAAAGTAGTTAGGGATATGTAACTGCCTATCCAAACTACTTTCACATGTGAGAGTTACAAGATTTGTTATCAGTCAAACATTTGTTTCATGCATAACTTAATCAAAATCTTAAATGTATAAATTTAAGTAATAATAATAATATCCAATCTTATTTTATTATGGTAAATAAACATTTACAATCTTATTTTATTATTAGTATTGTTATTTAATGGTATAACTTTTTTAATTTAATATTTTTATTTTAAAACATTTTCCTTGCAATTTTCCTATTTCCATTTCATCCTTGATTATCTTATAAAACATAAGAAATAGTTTTTTTATAAGACATAAGAGATAGAGGCATAACCTTTGTTTAATATATATCTATGTTGCACTATATTGATTTATTTAATTAATTTTGAGGAAAAAATTATGTTGATATTTTATTATTAATAATATATTTGTTTATTGTTTTATTTAAATTTTATACTTATATATACATATATATTATATAAGATATATACATTAAAATTTGATTTAATATTGAAAATAAATTTTAATTTCCAAAAGCACTTTTGAACTCTAAACACAATTTAAATTAAAGAAAAAAAATTTGTCATAATATAATTATTTATAAATTATAATTTTGGTTGAGCCGATATTCATGAACGAATCTTATTAGCCTCCATAAAGTAATTGTCATTAGTTATTACATTATAATATACTTACGACAGATAGAGTACCCACAATATTTGTAATATTAAAATGAAGAGATTCCATAAAACGTTTTGAACCATGGGTAGTGAATACATCAAATAAATTCCAAAAGTTAGATGTTTCCAACAACCATTCGTAAATACAAGATTGAGGGCAGTAAGTGTCATCAAGGACCTAGCAACAATATAATTTATGAGTAACTTCTTAACCATTCAACCAATTGATATCGTCATAGAAAAGAGGATTTGATGCAAGTAAAACTTTCCTTCAAAGATTATCAGCCTCTCATATCGAGAGCATAACTAAATGATCATCTAATTTGAATAATTCAAGAGTTCCATGTAAATTCTTTGTTTTTTCTTTCAAGCATTCATTCCACGTCAGTGGTCTGTACAATAGTGGATGCTCTGAATCTACCAGCCCTGGTGTAGGCATTATGATTATTGTCAAACGGGGACCCCATAGATATGCAATAGAGAGCATGTTGCTTTCACTATTCTGTACAATCCTATGAGCAACACTTCTACATATTACATTACTCAGCACTTGCAAGTATTAGCAGTCACCATAAATTAAATGAGCATCTAATCCATCAAACAACAGGTTAAATTGTTATCATATGATTACCTGTAGCATGTATCCCATATTCGCTACTAGATAATTGGTTATAGCAAGCATGATAATCCATCTTCCAACCTGTAGCTAAAAATCAAGACCTTCTAGTTGGCCCTCGAAAAGGATCGTGAGGAGTGTAGAGTTTATCTGAGGAGCCATTCCCATTGTTTGAAATGGCTGTAGACACGAAGGATAATAGTTCATCACATCTATAAGATATAAACATTACCAGAATGTTGAAATCCATATAAAGGAGAAACCATCCATTAGAATGTAAGGATGACTATCCACTACAATAGCTCGTCTAATAGGATGTCCTTGATGTACATGCTTCATTCAACCATTCTTCCATTACATGTCTTCATACCTACACTTTTAACTCCTCATGTGATCCAAAATGGATACTGAAACTCTCTAAGTCTTCATGAACTCTCTACAATTTATGCCAAAGATTAAAAATCTTGTGAAGATCAAGCTCATTAGAGGAATCCTCATGACAGTTTCTAATTGTGATCAGCGTGGATCAATGAGGGTCGTCGATCAAGCGCGCAAAGCAACAGACCATGGTAACACGCGCTATCGCGAATTAGCAAAGTCAACAATGGTTTGAGTCAGCAGGGGATGAATCTGATAAGTCGTTAATCGCATATCACAGGGTAAACCCCTTGAAGAAGGAGAGCCACATTTGCCCGGACCCAAAAAATCATGAAATGCAGCAGAAAGTGTTTCGGTTTTGTCCGAGTCAGGATTCCATAGAAATTGGCAAGATATCGGAAGGGCTTCGAGCAGTAAGTGGTTTAGACCGAGTCCCACCCGATGACACACATCATGTGACACACGTTCGGTGGAAGAGAGAGAAAACCACTCACATCGAATGGGTAAACATCGAACAAGTTATCCACCTCATATGTACGATGACCTAGGATCTGGAGGGTCCATATCAATGGCGGAGATGTGACCCGATGGATGACTAGATTTGAAGAAGTTATAAAGCAGATTGTGCGGGATTTTGAAGTCAGACATGGACGATGAGTTGGCAGAGATTTGTGTTTCGCGGGCATTCTTGGAGTAAATGGAAATAATGGTTGTTTCAAATGATCAAGTGTTTCGGGAGAACTTGACATGCTCATCCATTAAAGGAATGGGTGGCTACCTCCCTATAAGGAGTTATGCATTTATTGTAACTACTGAAAGAAGGGATTTGAATGGACAGAGGGAGGGAACTAGAAAGCCAAGAAGCGGAAACGAACAATCAGGAAGCAAATTGGCTTTAAAGCCATAGGCTGATGGAGAGGAGAGAGAGGCAACTAAAGAGCAGCTTAGGAGGTAGTAAGCAGACCTGGAAGCAGAGAAACCAGAGCCGATTTCACTGTAATAGGCAGAGCCACAGAGCCAGAGAGCTCTAATAGACTTCTAAAGAGCCATGAGGCTGCACTTAAGTTGCATCATAGGAGGAGATCGAATGATCGAGCTATGGCTAGTTGTCTGAGGTGTGTCGAAGACAGGAGAAGGAGTTCTAGAGACAAATGCAAAATTCTAAGGGAGTCAGAGAAGCCAGAAGCTTAAGAAGCTCCGAGCACTAACAGAAGGAGTCAAGTCTAGAGAAGCCTAGACCTATCTACAAAACAAGGATAGCCAAGGGTAAGATGGCATTCTAAGCTCATTGGTTTAGCTATAAACTAATGGAGTTAAGTGTAGCACTTGTAAAAGAATTGAAGCCATAATCCTAGAGATACTAACCAAGTTGATTAGAGCTCAAGGAGACATAGCCCAAGATATCAAGGTGAACTCCATATTATATTGTTGTCTTATGGGTTTGTTGAATTGCTGCTTTATTTACTGTTATTTGTGTTTCACACCAACATAAGCAAATGAACATAAGCACTCAATAGTCAGAAACAAATACAAGTATACACCTATATTTTCAAGCATTTCTTAATTCCTCATTGGTCAATCATTAAGAATTGGGAAAATGTAAAGCTTTGGAAGTGGGAGAGGTTCTTGTAAGTTAGATAAGAAGCCTAAGAGCCCAATTTTTAGGTCATCTTACATCTTCAATATCTTGGGTTTTCTGAGCTTTACCCATAACCACACTCTAATATTACACCTACGGGTTTTTGTGGATGATCCTCACCCATCACACCTCAAGTGGTTTCTTGATTACCCCAAACATCACATCAAAGGGTTTTGGATGACGAAAAACCATACATTACATCTGTGATATTTTCTTTACCGTGAACCTTCATCTACAAAATAGATTCCATATTACCATGAACTATATCAATGTACGCTTTGACTCATCAAGATTACACTATCATTTGACTAAGGTACATGTACAATATCATATTCCAACCATGTAGATACTAGGTATATACTCAAATATTCTCTAGGACCAATACATAAGTCAAACATGACACCATAAAATTCCTACAAATACAATGAATGGGTCACATCCACAACACTCAAAAATATTATCTTCAACTGTCTATCATCATTTGTTCTCATCTGCTACCATCTTCATTGCTTTGACAAGAATTCCACGTGTACAATTACCAACATATCATTGTCTACACTTATGCTTTATCATTGAAAATTTTTCGTTTCATTTTTGTATTGAAATGAATTGATTATTTATGCCCCCTTCACCCCTCAATCAAATAATCATCTTCTCCTATTGCACTTATCAAGCTACCATATGAGTACACCTACCACCCTCATATCTATTCAAGTGTATTTTTTCTTTCTAATTTTCCTATTTCTTGCAAAGCATCATCAAGATTTTACTGTCATAGTTCAATTTCATACTTAGCATTTTGAAATCTTTTACCTCCTTTTTTGATTTTTGAAGTCAATATCCTGTAGAGTGCTCTTGCCTTCTAGTTTAGATCTCCACAATCATTTTAGCTTGTTCATGGACTAACTAAGAGCCTCCACACCATGACTTCTTTGAGGAATATTAATGGTAATTTAACATTGTCACTTCTCATGATGCTTCAGAAAAATAAGGCTTTGACCATGTTACGATGTAGTTCCAATGAACTTCAAATTAAGTTGATTAGCAATTTTCCTCTAAGGAATTAAATACCTTGAGTGACAAGTTAATGTTGAATTTTAAAAAAGCAGATTACCATTACCTTGACCAAATATTTGCCGTTCATCCATATACAAATGTTTCTAAAATAAGCACATTCCTTTGGAATAAATTCAAAATACCACAATACTATTTATCTATTGAAAACAACCCAGAAATATATACATAACATTTAATCATGCACAAATTATTTCTTACTCAAAGAGTGAAATTATAATCTTTCCTTTAGCTTGATAGGCTCCTTGAATCGATCATTGGTTTCAATTTCTCTCTTTATATCTATGGATGCAAATAGTTTCTCGAGCTTTTTGATGAGGCTAAAACAAAACAACCCAAAATTTTGGCTTTACTCTTTGACCACCAGACGTGACTTTGGTAACCTCCCTTATGGTGTTGAAATAAATTTTTCGTAGATATAATCATAGCTCCTTTTGCTATGATCGATGACCAAATCTACCCCAGTGTTAGTCATAGAAACAATCTTAGAACCTCCTTAAATCCTAATCCTTTAATAGTTGACATTGTGAGCCCTACTCTTCTTCATTGTTGCAGATCAAATCGTCACAAAATTTCCATGTAGATCTTAGAGGAATCTCAGATTTCATAGAATTTTTTGAAGCATAGGAATATGATTAGGCTCTGTTCAAGTAAACTGAAGACAAACTAAACATGACAACTATGAATTTCACACTCACATCCAAGTTGAATTCTCATGCTCAAAGCTCTAATCCTAGATAGATAAATTTTCGATTCTAGTGTGTGCTAAAACCCATCCTAGGAACCCTTATGAGTTTTAATTTGTAACTAACTGACCAATCATAGTGAAAAGTAAGTGAATAATAGGGATCATTATCTTTCCTAAGAAGTAATAGTTTCAAGCTATCGCAACACAAGTGGGAGAAACATGGGTCTTGCTTAGATTCTATTTTCAAATAATGTCTCAAAGATAACATTTGTCTTTTTGGTACATTGGAAAAACAAGAATACAACCATATCAAATATATTTTCTTTAATACATATGATTTCCCCAATTTGGACAAGTGGGAGAAACATGGGGCTTACTTAAAGTCTATTTTCAAATAACGTCTCAAAGATAACAATTGTCTTTTCGGTACATTGGAAAAACAAGAATAAACCATATCAAATACATTTTCTTTAATACATATGGTTTCCCCAATTTGTATGCCAAATTTATTATAAATAACCATCTCCATGCGATTTTATACTGAATTGCCTAGAATTGGACTTCAAAGCCTAAGCATGACAATTTACAGAATAATCTTGATATTGATTGAATATTAAAATATAGTGTTACATCTAACAAACTCAAATTCATAAAAATTATCTAACAAAAATCTCAACATAGGTTGTTTCCAATCCAACAACATACCTAAATCTAACACTTTCCTATTTCTAATTTCTTTTTTTTTGTTTTTTGACAAATTCAGTTGCTATTATAAATATGGAAAAACAAGGGAGATTGAGCTCCTGAAATACATGCTGAGGTGCCAAGAAGAGTTAGGGAATAAGGAGTTACAGCTTAAACAAAATTCCTCCTTAATCCTGCCTTTTGGGCTGATAAAAACCAAAGACCAGAGGTAAATCCTAACAAACAACAGTAGTAAATAACGACATTTACAAAGCATATCAATCTATTTTACTGTGGCTGATGTGTCAAGAAGTGGAATCTTCAGGTTTTTCGTCAGCGCTGATTTGCTTCAAGCTTGACGAACTTGATGGAGCTGCATTTTTCTTTCTGTTGTTTCTTTTCTGATGTTCCGTTTTTCTGCTGTTCCTTTTCTACTGTTCCATTTTTTCTGCTGTTCCTTTTCTATTGTTCCTTTTCTGCTGTTCCTGGAAGAGCGATTTAGAAGTGCAGAGGAGGGATGGTCGGGAGGTAGAAGGACAGTCGATCCACTGACAAGAGGTGAGGGAGTGATGATTCCAATAAACTGCCAGATCCCTATGCGGATCTTAGTCATAGGCGGAATGAGGACAATCTTTGACCAAGCTATCATATTGGATGAGCTGAGGTGTTGATTGGATCCTAGAGGTCTCTTCATCATGGAATATGTTGAAATGATTCCACGCCATTGTAGATGAGGCAACCCAATGGTCTGGCACAAGCTTTGTTGGCTTGACTGTCAGCAATTTTATTGAGCGATCACAAAACATGATCACACATATTTTATGGTGTGTCCTAAGATTTGGCACCGTTTGATAATCTGCTGAAGGAGAGCATTGGGAAGATCCCTATTCTGAACCATTGCACTGACGACTATCGCTGAGTCTCCCAATATCGTGACTGTGTCTATACCAAACTTCCCAAGTTGGATAAGACCTTGGTAAAGGGCCAAGGCTTCTGCTCTGTTATTGGAAGTATGGCCAAGACCCCACTCGTATGAGAGTATTTTATCCCCATTAGCATTAAAAATGACTCCTCATGCCCCTGCTACCGTGGGATTCGACTTTGAGACCCCCTCGAAATAGAGATAATGCCTATTGCTATTTTTAAGACAACCTGTAAATTCTTCCTCTTTTAGCCTAATCTTCTAGTTAGGGGAAACATTGTTTTTTCTCTTGCTAGCAGCGTTGCCCTTCTGATTGCTGGTGTTTTGGTCTAATAGGTGTCCAATGAATATGCATTCTTCTATGTTGAGTTCACTGACATTTATACTTCTCGGATTCTTAACTGAGATGATCTCAAGGGCAAGACTCCTTGCCTTGGTACAAAGACTTCTAACAGTCGAATCCTTATCCTTAAAAACCTTTCAGTTTCGTGCCAGCCCAATATTCCATATCATATTGTGGGGAAGAATATCCCACACTCTCTTCACTGTGTTATTTTTCCTGTGCTGCCAGGGGTAGTTTTTTTTTCATTTGTAAAGAATTTCTCCTATGGTGTTTTGGGTGTTCCATGGGATTTTATTGTTATGGGATAAATTCCTCCAACAGTCGATGCCAAAAGGGCATTCAATAAAGAGATGATGCATTAATTCTTTAGTAGCTAAGCAGTTAGGACATCGAGAGGGGCCATTGATTCCCCTCTCTTGCAAATTTTTGGCTATGAGGACTTTCCCTTTGAGGACGGTCCAGAGTAAAAACTTAAACTTTGGAATTGCCTCGGATTTCCAAACCACCTTCCAGTGGTTCCAACTTGGCATGGGGAAGCTGGTGTTGCAAATGTAATGGTGAGCAACTTGGATGGTGTAAGAGGATCTAGATGGGTCCCAATGAAACCCATCAAGATCGTTCTTTTTGACAGGGGCTATACTATGCAAATGGGATTGAAGGGCAAAAAGACTTGCGTTAAGGCCATTGGGTATGGCTGGGAAGGCCCAACCTGACCAAAGAAGGGTGTGAGGATCCCATTGGGAGATTTGGTCCAGGAAATGTATGCCTGTTCTTTCAGAAAAAGAAAGGATAGGGTAGACTTCCCCATGTCTATTTATTGGCTGCTGGTCCATGATTCTGTCAGTTCCAATATTGATGCTTGCACCTCCCTTGGGGATTTTTGAAGTATTTTGAGCGATTAGTGGATTTTTTCTCTTGCATAATTGCCAAATTTTGGAGGAGTCTCTATTGGGAATATCTCGATCAAGAAGTTGTTGTCTAGGAAAATTAAGATATTTAATTTCCAGAACTTTTTTCCACCATGCTGGGAGTCCAGTAATGTGTCTCTAGACAATTTTGCCTCCAAAGGCTAAATTGAGAAATTTAGGGGATCTAATTCCAATACCTCCTCGATTTGCAGTTGCTCCAAGTGTATCTCCTTATTTTTGGAATGATATCGACTAGATTGTGGTCATGCATAATGTCTTCTAGCTAAGTTCTGAAAGGATCCGGGGAGAAAATACCTCCTCTTTTCTCATTAGCGTGGAGAACAAGATTTAGATCTCCTCCTAGTATGATATTAGTGTTCTCCTTTACGTTCATGCTAAATTTGATTTCCTCCCAACAACACTCCTTATCCCTCAAGTGGTTAGGTGCATAAATGTTGTATATAACTAGAGTCTGCTAATCTTCTTTCTTTTCTAACACTATTTGGATCCAATGTTGGTTAATAATTTCTGACTTATAATTCCAAATGTTTTGATTCCAGATTGTAGCGATTCCTCCGGAAGCTCCCCTAGATTCACTAATGCTTCCATTGTACTGCTTGTTCTGCTCAATGATTTTAGTCATATCCTGCAGGCTTTGCTTTGTTTCCTGTAACAAAAAGATCCCTGGTTTTTCACAATAAATAAGATCTTTCAGGGCTGCAACTTTGGAGGGGTGCCCTATACCCCTGCAATTCCAAGATATGATTTTCATCATTAGGATATTTCTAATATTCCTTATCTTTACCATATACATATATACTTTAGTTCAAAATCGATTTAAGAAATAATATATTCTATATTTATTTATATGATTAATAATTTTAGAAAATTATAATCAATAATATATTTAAATTCTCTATCATTTTTGTACAAGTAATATCTTAATGTAAATCGGGCTAGTGAGATTTTGTTCATGCATAAATGATTTCTATATGACTAATTTTACTAAAAATCGGGCCTGGTGAGCACAAATATGAATCAAAAGTTTCAACTTCAAATATTATTTTTTATTTAAATATATATGCATTTTTAAATTAAAATAAAAAGTTTTGACTTATTAAATAAATTAATAAGTAAATAAATATATCAATATTTTAGTTATTTTCTTAAATAAAGTAATATTTTAATTTTAGTTTTTTGAACAAACCTAAAATGTGAAAACTAAAACATTTAAATACTAAAATTTTAACCACTAATAAATTGAAACATTCTTAACAAATAATAATTTGAAACCGTACATTACTTATTCACATTTAACTTTTTTAACTTTTTAATATAAAATAAGGTTTGTGGAAAAACTATGAAACAATGATAAGTTTGAACTTTCTATTTCAGGTTTTGTTATTTACATGTAGTTTTGATGTGCAATGGGGTTTGTAAAGTTTTGTAAAATAAATTAATAAACTAAATAAAAGTATTTATTTTGATTAATGTTTTTTTGGAGATAAAATAAACTTTATTTTAAATGGTTATTTTTCCAAATTCAAGAAAACTAAATCTAATTATATAAACAAAATAAATAAAATTTTAACCACTTAACAAGATTATCTTATTTATAACTT
>APFE031134514.1:24758-39109 GCA_000404065.3 Pinus taeda
AGATTTTAGGAAACCATTAATATATAAATAATAGTTTCAAATTTTCCAAAAATTATTTTTTACATTATAAGTAACTATCTAGTGTAAAATGAAGTTTTAGAGTTTTTAATAGGTAAATTAATAAAAAGAAAAAAAAATATTTATTTATTTAAATAAAAATTAAAATTTTATGCATTTTCCTAACAACTATTATATATATATATATATTATATATATATATATATAAATATATATTATATATAATATATATTATTAATTCTTAATAGTATGATTAGTACTTAAAAGTCATCACAATCATTCTAATTAAGACAAGAACAACATGGAATAAGTAATAAATATTTATCTTTGTTAACTTAGTCCCTCCCCAAAATATTTAGAAACCTAGATAATTGTTTTGAGTTTCATTCATACTTGCGAGTCTTTGTTAAATTGTTAATTTAAATTTTATAACATTTTCAACAGAGTGATGGTTTAGTTTGCGGTCACATTTTATTCTCGATTGTTATGCTAAAATTTTAGTGTACAGGTTTACCTGGAAAGTTGGTCGAAGTGTTGATTTAAATTTTATAACATTTTCAACCCAATTAATGGCTTAGTTTGTTCTGACATTTTCAAGCTCGCCTGTTATGCTTAACCGACTTTAGGGTATAGCTGGAAAATTCGTCACCTGGCAAAATAGAAGTTTGTAACTAAGTGTTCGAAAAAACCTGCAAACTCACCACAATCGAGTTCATAGAATCTTCAACCCATTAAAAATCACTATAAATCCCTCCAAAAACCATTCAATATATATATATATATATATATTATATATATATATATATATATATATATATATATATATATATTATATATATATATTATATATATCCTAAACGTGTTTCTTATCGGAAGTGACCCAAAATGTTTTGGAAAAACAAACATTACCCAAACCAATTGATGTATCTAGCAACATTATTGTAGGCTCAGGTAGCCTCCTCTGCAGTGTCAAAAGTGGTGAGCCATGCTCTTCTTTTCTTCCCGTGGTCTCTAATCTCGGCTGCGAATCTCCCCCATGGCATTTTCCTCACGCCTCTAAAATGTATTTCCTTCATAGTTGCTGATGACGCCTCGTCTTCACAGCCGCCTCCTCTGATCTTATATTCATTCCCACTCTCGCCATCTGTATGGTGTCTATTGCCATGGTGCTCAGAGATCCGTCTCCCTTCAAACAAACATGAATGTGTTTCTTATCAGAAGTAACCCAAAATATTTTGGCAAAACAACCATTACCCAAAGCAATTGATGTATCTAGTAGCTTTATCTTAAGCTCAGGAAGCCTCCTCTGTGGTGTCAAAAGTGGCGAGCCAGACTCTTCTTTTCTTCCAGGGGTCTTTGATCTAGGGTGCGAATATCCCCCATGGCGTTTTCCTCACGCCTCTAAAATGTATTTCCTTCATAGTTGCTGACGATGCCTTGTCTTCACAGCCGCCTCTTTCGATCTTATCTTCATTCCCACTCTCGCCATCTGTATGGTGTCTACTGCCATGGTGCTCGGAGATCCATCTCCCTTCAAACAAACAAAAGTGGAACTTAACCCAATCGATTAGGGCAACAAAATATGGCAGCGTGGGTTCTGAAATTCAAAATTCCAATCTGGAGCACCATTATACAATTCAAAATTTGGTGAAACCGTTGGTTTAGAGATGAAACTTGAATATTGAGCGCATTTTCAAATTCATATAACATGACATTAATGGTTACAATATTGATACGTATTCCACTTGATACACCATTTTGTATTTTATTAGCAATCGAGGTCATGTATTTTACTTCGTATGATAACATTCCATGGCAATTAATATCAGATGGTATGGGGAATGGATAGCATATGGCACACGACATGCCATGATACACATGCCGCTCATTTCAATGGACATCAACACAAACAACAAGATGGATGATCGCATCATGCATATGTCCATCACTATTAACCAGAAAGTGTTGCCTGAAAATTAAATAGATTTCAAAGTGTTTGTGCCCTGCGGTCCATAGGGGGTGTATTAATGGATCTATAGAGTTGGAAATAGCTCTTGCCATTAGGTGGGGATTAAAATTTTTCCACGTTTTAGATTTTGATTAGACTGAATGATGAAATTAAAGCTTTTAGATTGGGGGGGGATTAGACTGAAGGGAAAAAATAAAGCTTATCTTTCAGCTTTCAGATTGTGGTGTGGTGGAAAATAAAGCTTTTAGATTGGGGTGGGGTGAAGTAAGGTCAGATTGGGGTGGGGTGGAAAATAAGCTTTTAGATTGGAGTGGGGTGAAGTAGGGTGGAATGGGGTGAATAATGTTTGCCTAACCAATCTTAAAAAGGAATAACTTAATCTCACAAATAATCTCACAAAGAAATCACGTAATCTTTGTGAAATCATCTAGTCTCACAAAGAGAACACAAAAAGCCCACCAAAATCCCAATCACAAAGAGAACGCCCAATTTGGGTGGGGTAAGGTGGAATGGGGTGAACAGTGTTTGCCTAACCAATCTCACAAAGAAATCACCTAATATCACAGAACACGAAAAGTCCACCGAAATCCCAATCACAAAGAGAATGCCCATTTGTGGTGGGCTGGGGTGGAGTGGGTTGAACAGTGTTTGCCTAACCAATCTCACAAATAAATCACCTAATCTCACAAACAATCTCACAAAGAAATCACCTAATCTCACAAAGAGAACACGGAAAGCCTACCGAAATCCCAATCACAAAGAGAACACCCAGTTGGGATGGGGTAGGGTGCCCTGGGGTGAACAATGTTTACCTAACCAATCTCACAAAGAAATCATCTAATTTCACAAACAATCTCACAAAGAAATCACCTAATCTCACAAAGAGAACATCGAAATCCCACCGAAATCCCAATCACAAAGAGAATGCCCGATTCGGGTGCGGTAGGGTGGAATGGGGAGAACTGTGTTTACCTAACCAATCTCACAAATAAATCACCTAATCTCACAAACAATCTCACAAAGAGAACACGGAAAGCTCATTGAAATCCCAATCACAAAGAGAACGCCCAATTTCACAAAGAGAAAGCTCTCACAAAGAGATTCTCTTTTGGCCTACGTAATTAAGCTCTCACAAAGAAATTCCCTTTCAACCTGTATAATTAAATGAATGAGAATATTGATGATTATTATTTCTTATTTCTAAGAAAAACATAAAATTTAACTAAATTGTAATATTATTTGAAATTATTATTTTATTAATATTATTTTTAATAATTATAAAAATAATAAAATTTAACTAAATTATAATATGTGAACAATGTTTGCCTATCCAATCTCACACAAAGACAACATCTAAAACCCAACTCACAAAAAGAATGCCCAATCTCACAAAGAGAATGCCCAGAGCTTTAACCATACATTGAGCTTTCCAAATAATTAGCATAATGAATGAAAAATATTGATGCTTATTATTTCACATTTCTAAAAAAACCATACAATTTAATATAATAAATAATAATAATAATAATAATAATATTTATATATATAAATGTAACCAGATTCATAAGTATTAAAATGGGCTTCTACTTTATTATCATAAAAACTCTTAACCTATAAATGGATTAGATTTTGTTGGAAAGAGGAAATTGCACCCACCCTTTGTTTAAGACATTCAAAACCTTCTCTCTGTAATTTGTACTTTTCTTTTAATGCATTACACCAAAAATCTATATTCTTAATTATTAAACTACTTAAATTATATAAATATTTTTATGTTAAATGTAAACTATTTAAATATTGTTTGTTTCTTTACATGCAATTCCATTTTATGTAGTTATCAATTTTCTGTATTTAAAATAAATTTCATTTATCGTTGTCCGTATATAGTATTTTTGATGAATATATTTCTACATTGCATCATACTTTTAGACAACGGTGATATTTAAAATCGTTAATATTAGTTGTACTGTATTATTCTTGTATAGTCCTAAGTTATTTGACTAGTTTGTTTAATTCCTTAGCATTAGCTCTAGCTTGTTTTATCAATAGTAGAAATTGTATTTTTCCTTTCCTTATTTTTGTTACATGGAATTGTAATTTATTTTGTTACATTGAATTGTAATTTATTTTCAGGTGTAACTTATTTTGTGGCAAGTATTACCATTACATTCACTTTATTTTTTCCCCGTATATAGATTTTTATAGTTATCATAATTGTTTTTTTGTTTTTCTAGTAAAATGTATTTTAGTTTAATTCAACTTTAATGACTTTTTTTTCATTTTTTTTGGTACTATATGGAAATACTTGTGCATAAATTGTAAAGAATATAAGTGATAAAGAATATATTTACTAAGTTAAATTAATAAAGACATAATAACTAAAAATGTGTATATATTGTTCAGAATTTTATAAAAGTATCAATGATCTCAAGTTGTTATTAAATTAGGTTCATATAAGAGCATTGTAGTGAGATGTCACACACCACTTAAACTCCCAACAAACATGTAGAAGGGAAAGGGTGTATAATAAGAAAAACAGTGCAAGTTTAAATGCATTGCACTTAAGTTAAATAAGTAAAACATGGAAATCATGCATACAAGTTCTATTATAGATTTGCAATAGAATTAAATGTGTGATACTACTTGGAACACTCCACCATGATTTTAGAGTTATATGAAAGATTGCTATTAATTATTTTCTTTGATGTATCTTCTTGCTCATTTGATGAATAATTATCATGGTCACACGGACAACTGGTGGATTCACACTCATTGTGGGTAATTTGGTCTTGTTGGGTGATGTCCAAACATACATGATTTCATTAGTTAGTGGATATATGTTGCCACTGAAAGTCCAAAGCTCTAAGGTGAAGTTAAACCCTTCATTAGCTAGTTGATCTACCAACTTGTTGCATTTTCGTAAGAAATGTTGGAGAATGATCACGTTGAAGGATACAAGTTGATGTGAAATATTTTCTAAGCTAGCTAGGAGATACCAAATTTCAGTGAATTTGGGTGGAGTGGAACCATTTTGCATTCTTTTGAGCATGTTTATAATGATTTTAGAGTCACCTTCCATAACAAGAATTTATATGCCTAGTTTCTTTGTGATTTGTAATCCTTTTTCTACCACATAAAGTTTAACAATGTTGTTGGTGTTATGGTCAATGGCCCCTATGTACAAATGTAAAATGTTTCCTTTATCATTTTTTAATGCACCGCCATAGTTGGCAGGGGTTACCCTCGGATGTACCATCAAAATTTAGTTCTATGAAGCCTTTTGGGGAAGGTGACCAATGATTTGGACTAGCTTGGGTGTGAGGAGTGTGTAAGCTATGAATTGTTAGCATTGATAGATAAGATCCAGAAGAGAGAGGATGGAGGCTTCAGAAGGGTCACCTTCCTAACCTTGACTATGCCATGGATAAACCTGAATGGATTCCTTGATCTTATCCATATTTTTTTCCAAACCACGTTTAACGTTCTTAAGATATCTATAAAGATTCTTTGATTGCAATCTTTCCAAATTTCCTAGACTATTAACCCTTGGAATAATTGTCAAAATCTGTTGATTATTGGATTATGAAATGGTCTAGTGTGCTGTTACTTCAAAGTTTTATTTAGGTTTGTATTGTCTTTGAGGATTTTCCTAAAGATGGTTTCTAGGTAATCCCATAATTCTAACGAAACCAAACAGTCATTTAGAAGATGTTCTAATGTTGGAGTGGAAAATTCAACATTGTGTAGGGCCTTGAAATCCCTATTTTTGTACATAGTCTCATGTGAGTGTTTTATTATGGATAATGATCCAGATAAAGAATGATATTTTGTGCCAATGGTTTGGTTTCCAAAGTTTTTTTCAAGAATTCTCTTCCACTTGATTTCCCAAGATCATGAGTATGTTGTGGGACTCTTTCATGTTGCATTCCCATTTACGATTTTATCCCCATATGAGGATATTATTTCCATTTTGAGATCTAGCTTCCAAAGTAGTTTCCAAGAGTTCTCCTCCACTGGAGTACCTAAGTTCATTAGTATGTTGTAGGCCTATTTGATGTTGTATTCTCCTTAGTGGTTCTATCCCCATACGAGGATATCATTTTCATTTTGAGTTTTGTTTTTTCTTTGTTCCAACTCTTGACACAAGGCTTCATGATTTTTGGAGGTGATGGTAGAATCCTCTCCTAGGTCGTTGTTCCATATCCTTCATTAAGTTTTCTCCATTGTGTGGTTCCAATAGTATTTAACCAAAATTTTGTTCTATTGTTTCATTTATGTCTTTATAGTTATTTAAAGATAATTTTTGTTTCCAAGAGTCCTCCCAAAATAGGGCTAGGTTTCCACTACGGATTTCCCATAACCTATATTTTTGTATTAAATTGTTGTTACTCGAAGCATTATTCCATAGGTGTGACCCTTTTATTTTTTCCTACATCTTGATGATTTGATTTCTATTGATATTAGGAATGTATTTACCTTTCCATATCCTTCTCTAGAGAACATCTGGGTTTTTAAACCACCTACACCAGGTTCGAGATGCAATAGCTTGAAGTGAATACTCGAATAGGATGGTTCTGCTAGCAATATTGACAACTTTGAAAGTCCAACAAGATAGTTTGTTTTTTAGTTTGAAGAGTAGATTTCCCCAAACGTTGAAGTAGATAGGATCTTGCACTAAAGAGATGCCTAAATATTTGGTTAGAATGGAGCTCCGTTGGAAACCAAGGAATATGGAAATGTGGGATTGGATGGGAATATGGGCGTTGAAGAATTTTTTTTGAGATTTGAGCATATTTATGTCAACTTCCAAAACATTGGTGAAGTAAGTAAGAATGGATTAATGGTTTAAGGCTTCCTTGATGGTTGGTTGGCCCATGAGAAGGGTGTCATAAATTAGTTGCTAGTGGGAGGAAGGTTATCATTTTATTAAATTAAATAAGCCATATAGGGATCTAGTGGAGATGACATGTTTTATGTATCTTCTCGAGTCTTTGGCCATGATTAGGAATAAATAGTGTGAAATGAGATCTCCTTGATGAATGCCTCTAGATGGGAAAAATGTGCTTGAGAGAGATCCATTGAAAACGATGGAGTGGAAGGTTTTGGATATGAGGCTTGATATTGAGGAGACCTAGGTGTCTTGGAAACTAAAGGTTGTTAGCATGTGTGATATAAATTTCCATCATAGCTTGTCAAATACGTTTGACATGCCCAACTTGATAATCATGCCTGAAGATTTTTTGTAGAGAAGCGAATGGATTTGTTCTTAGGTGATGATGATACTATCTAGGATTTGTCTACATCCAACTTAGCCTGATTACTCATGGGACATTATGAGGGGCAAGAGAGGTTTGAGCCAAAGTTTTATGACTTTAGACATAATTTTGTAAATGACATCGTAAAGGGAGATAGGTTTAAAGTCTACAGGCGATTATGATTGGGAATTCTCGGGGAAGAGGGTTAAGAAAGTGGTGTTAACACTAGATGGGCTGCATAGGTTTTTTCTTGAATATTATATGGGCTGAGTGACCTCATTTCCCACAATCTTCTAGCACTCTAAAAAAAAATATATTGTGAAACCATTAGGCCCTGAGGCTTTGTTCATGGGCTTGCTCATAAAAGTTTCTTCCACTTATTCTATTTTAATTTCCCTCATCAACATTGCATTTTCATCTTAAGTGATTATTTTGGGAACATGGGTTATAATATTCTTTATGGTTGGAGCTATGTCTTGAATGGGTTGTGCAATGGGAATTTCGTCCTACTACAACCTTTCATTCATTCAAAATTTTAGATTTATTTGTTTTATGGAAAGTTCTTATAGTTTTTATTGGTCCATGATGTCTTGTTGAACTCTTGATATTTCAGATGTAAGTTCTTCTTTATGCTCATGGATGTTTCCAAATTCGGAATCATTTCATCACTTGATTTGTTGTTTGAGTTCTTTTATCATTTGATGGAACCTATACATAGAATTTCCCTCTATCGAGGTAGAATCATACCACCATTAGTAGATGTTATTTTAGAAATTAGGAATTTGTCTAGGAAGGAGGAAACTTGAGATGATATGTCTCTTCCTTTTCTTCCAAGTATACATGATATTGTTGGTTTCTATGTCAATAAGATTTGATTACTAATGAATATTTGAGAAGCGTAGGTAGGTTTCCTCTAGTTTTCAAGTGCTTTCTTACTTTTCTTGAATGGATTTAATTAAGTTGAAATAGTTCCCAATGATCCAATGGTTAGGGTGGACAAGTTTTTTCTAGGTATTGTAGGCTGTCTAGGAATGGGGTTTTTGTCTCTGGGAGAGGTAGGGCCATAGAAATTGGTAATGAACCATGGTTGTTAGATCTAGTGGGTTGCAATTAGGCAACGAGGGAGTGTTGGTTGACAGGGAGTTGTCCAGAGTTATGGTTTATGGGTTCCAAAGGATTTCAATGCCTTAAGAGGCACCTAAGGCGTTATTGGCTATAGCATGGAAATTTATCCAAATGGTAAGGTTAAGGGTTTGGAGAGTGGAGGTAGATAATTTGGTTTCTTGTAGTAGTAGGATATCATGGTTTTCATCTTTAATTTTTTGTTTCGAGAGTATTTTTTTTTCTTTTACGTTAAGTCCCAATATATTACATAAAGTAATCTTCAATAATAAGGAATATGGGGGAGGTTTGGTCTCTATCATGGGTTTGAATTTACCAAATTTTACTGGGTATTCTCCCATCTCCTTGATTAATTGTTGGGATTTTATACCTTGTTTTTTATCTCCTATGCCATTTTTAGAGTGGACCTTATTTATGTTTCCTTTAATTCCTAACGAAGAGGAACGCATAAACTTAGAATTGTTACTTGAGTATTTTTTTCCTAGATTCTTCTACTGGTTGAAGTAGAATTTCACAATCAACTAGACTTTTTCCTTAGGGATGTTTATTGGATCTGCGGTCTTCTATTCTTTGGTGATCTGGAGGATATCTACATCTCTTAAGTCATCGTATTGTAGATATTCATGCTATGATTCATCCTTCTCATCTTCTAACATCTATATATCATCCTCTATACTTTCCTTTATTGGAAACATGTGAGAGCTCTCTGATAATTTTTCTCCTTTGACCAAACTGTAGTAATTTTTGTGATATTTTTTGTTCCCAAGGTTTTTCCTTCTTCTTTTAACTCTTCTTTTACTATATTCAGAGTTGAGAATCTATTTGTAGGTGTTTATTACCTTGTGCATCTTTCTGTGTTTGATTTTTGGGGAATTCCTTAAATAGATTCCCATATTCATGGCATTTACCCTAGAGGAAGGAGATATATTCATAGTCTATGTGATATTCCAAAATGTTATCATGAGTATTGATGTTTAGTTTAGCTAGAAGGGCTTTGATGAAGTACAAATAGATGCAAAGGTGGGAATAAGAGGTGTAGTGGCCATGTTTCATGACTTCCAATAGCATCACAAAGGAACATATTTCATTTCCCATAAATTATAGGTTGTTTTATTCCCAAAATTCTTGGGGAAATGAATAGAGGTGAATCCATACAAGAGCGAAGCTGGATTTTTCCTTATTTGGGTTAAAGGATTCTACGCATGATCTCATGTACAATCCTACTAAGCTGACCAAAAATAGACCTCCCTAAAAAAGTTCCTATGAGTATTGAACATTGTTGAAAATTAGTATGGAGAATCCCTTTGGGTGGAGCTTTAGTTCCATGTCACCTTCGATCTACCAACTTTTTCTCATCCAGGTGATGAGGGTTTTATTTGTTGGCCAATAACCCATAAACTTGCAGAGAAATGCTTGGTCTACAATGTGTTGAATTATTTCCCCTATTTTATCATATATTATCTCATAGGTTAGTGCTTGCTTGGTTTGTGGGAGGCAAACATTTGATAAAGAATCAATTGACCACTTTGAAATGTTAGGTTTCTTGGCACGAGCCTTTATGGATTTGGTAGCATCTAAGCTCATTTGCTAATTGTTTTTGTGAGAGGTAGCTGGGAACTTCTGAGCATTGGGGTGGAAGCTCTTATTGGCTACTGCATTGCAAAAGTAGGTGCTTCCTCCTTCCCCCATGGGCCACTATGATCCTTCAGGAAAAGGGGAAGTTAAACCCTAACGTAGGTTTCTTATTGCATTCCTCTCGCTATTCAAGTTTGAGATCGCTAATATTAAAGTGTATGTATTTAATAAACAAAAAAATAATCCTTTGAGATGTACTTTAAGAAAAAATCAAATATAAATATATGAGATTATTTTATTTTATTTTTAGATTAAAATAAGGTTTTAAAATAGCCACCAGATCCAATAACTCATCCCTCAATGGAGGAGACCCATCCTTTAAATGAGATGGAAAGATAATTAGACATAATTCTTTCTTCTACAATGAGTTGGTGAAAATGTACCCATGTGTCGGATTAATTGGATAGCGACAATGGAACAACAAATATGGAAGAACCTTTGAAAATGGGATAATCTCAAAGAAATGATGTGAATTCCCCCCCTTATAGTAGTTCTTGATAATTCTACGGAATGGATTGATGTCTCCAAAAGAAATGGAAAAAAAGAAAAATCGATGATCAATTATGGGATATGACACCAGGAATGTAGTAAATGTATTTTGTTGTATTTTTCTTATTGGTGATGGATGATGTATTGTAATATGATATTTTGAGGCAGTATAAATTAACTTACATTTTTTTTAATAAAATATAAGTTTGGAAAAAATTGAAATTGAAAAAAAATAAAAAAATTACAACTTTATTTATTAAAAAAAATACAAAAGTTAAGGTAAGATAGAGAAAATGTAATTACTTAAGTGATGATTGACCGCGAAAAAATTGTAATGTGGATAGTGACTTGGGTGAAAAAGCAACATTATTCTATATTTTAGTATAGAGGCATGTTGTAATATGTTATAGCATTAATAACATAATTGCTTTTATATGCTATAGGAGATGTTGTTTTATTGAGATGGTTTAGGGCCTATTTCTTGGCCAAAATCATGAGCCAAAAGAAATGAAATCTAAGAAAGGTTTCATATCTATTCTAAGTTATATTATGAGGCCAAGTTTGGGAGAAAAAGGGTTGAGTAAGGATGTTCCAGAGTATGGTAGTAATCACATCATCTTAGAGGAATGTGCAAATAAGGACATTTGGGAGACCATGCTTAGTATGGTTTCCCATGAATATGGTTTTCAGTTGACAAGGAGGATTTTCCTATCTTTTGTGGCAGAAAAGGGTCCATGCTTCATTAGTTTGATTTTTGATGTAGTTTTCCATTTTGGAGAAACCACATTTGGGTATATATTGGAATGCCTTGGATTTGTAGACTCAGACCCTATCAATTGACAATTATAGTTTACTTTCACAAGAGAGAAGGAGAACCCATGGTATCAGTCAAGAATTGACTTTTATTTCATTTATTATAGTTGGTTCTATCATTAAGATTAGCCAAAAACCACAAACCTATAACAAAGGCAGAGAGATTGTCATTATTTTTCAATGTGTTCCAAAATGTACATAAAAAGGCCACCACTTTGATATGATATTATTCAATCCAAATAGGGTTATGTTAAGAATATGCACCTAAAAAATCATGTGCCACACAAGGTCACCAATGAACTGATATATTTTTGGCAGGTTCTACAATTGGAAATTAGTAACCATTAGTCTCTCCATTAGTTTCACACTATATCATAGCAAGAACCTTGATTTTATTTCTACCATGACTTGTTTTAGAGAGAAGAATGTAGGAAGGAGTTTGTCAACACATGTGATGTTACATGTCTTTTCATCTTAGTTCATTAGTATGTTCTATTTCATCTGGATGGATTTTATACCCATATGTAATGTCCTAAACAATAGCTATGTGTCGAGTGTACAACTTGTTCCAACAAAAAATTGATAGTGAAACAATCAAACAAGAAGTGCGATTTGTTAGTTAAAAGACAAGGAAAATGATTGGTCTTGAGTCAACATATACTACAGTGACCCATTCGTTGGATGTCAAAAATGATCATATCAAATGTAAAGTCCATCCTTCGAAGGAATATCGAAACTGTACCAAAACTTATAGGATAGTTCTTTGTTCATAGTTTATATTTTAGAAGGAGCAAGCTTAAACCGTTTGATGGTATAGATTTTTCTTCCATTCTATTCAAAATGGCCATGCCAATAGTGTAAAAATTAGCTCTTACAATGGCCTTCAATCTCATATATCAGGCCATATGTGTATCCAAGTCCAACACCAATTTTTGTTAAAAATAATATTCAGACCTGTAGCAGTCCACTGTTTGAAATGAAAAAGTGTAAAGAACTATGAGGATAGCCACACTTACAAATTTTTGTGGATTGAAGTTACAAAGACTTAAGAAATAAGTTTCCTTAAGGAGGTTAAGGTCTACATATGATAATGTGGACAAAGTTAAGTACAACTAGAAATATTTCAGAGATGACAACAATAATGTGACAGCGTATATAACAACATAGTGACAGAAGTTGAGGAAGTGCAATGATGAAGAAATATTGGTATTGATAGTTGTATTACTCACAAGAGTGGTTCAACAACGATCATAATGATTTTGTAGTGCAGTCGTTATGTAGTGTAATTAGTGTGATCTATCTTATTCATTCATATTTCATTCTTAATGGTTGTTGGGTGGTGTGTGGAGGAGATCAATGACTCATTCACGTTGGTGCCTAGGAAAATCTTCTATCTTAGGGTGGTAGGGAGGTAGAGATTGAGGTCTCCTTCAGGTTGGTGCCTGAGACCACTTGCAGGTGGCAGGGTGGTGCTAGTGCAGGTTGGTGCTTGTAGGGTGTTTATGCACCCTTTCAATTGAAGCTGATAAAACCAAGGGGTTGTTTCCTCCTTCTTGTTTGTGTTGGAGAATTTTCGAAGTTGGAGATTCATATTGATGTAATATTCAAAATATATATTAAAATCATTATGTGGTTTTCTCCCGTTTTGGTTTCCATGTAGAAATGTCTTGCGTGCTATATGTGATGTTTTGCATTGTTGAATTTAATTTTTCACTATTAATGTTTACATTATATGATTAAAATTTTAAAAATATGCTCAATATTGATTTAGGCCTCCTCTTAGTATTGGTTAATAATCCAACAAATCTATCTTAACTCTGGATTTACCAAGGGTTGAGAGGGATCAAATCTCTAAGAAAATTTCATTTATATTTTAGTATAGAGGGATGGTGTAATATGTTATAGAATTAATAACATAATTTTTTTTATATGCTATGAAGGAGATGTTGTCAGATTTTTTAACATTTATAACATTCAAAACAAATGTTTAGGGCTTCTATGATCATAAATGGACCAAGTGGCGTTTACATTTTTTCATAGGAGGAATGTTGTAACTTAGATAATGTTCACATCGTGTGTACCTTGAATTATAATTCTTATGAGGATTGATCTTGTTGACTGGTGTTGTATTTTATGTTCAAGTCAACCATTAGTAATCAACATAAAGAGTGCATCCTCTTTGGAAGCAATGAAGGAAAGAAGGAAAGGGTTGAAAGGAATGCCTTATCTTGAATGATTTTTGTTATGCTCTTTAACATGCAAATGATACCCAAATACAGAATATGCGAAGAAAAGATACCTAGAACACAGAATAGCAATGATTTTATTATTCAGAGAGTAATGTTCACTTGCCTCTTCGAGGGGGCAACCTCCAATAGAGCAGAGCTCGATTACAAAATAAGACACAATGCTCCTCGCAGGGAGTTTCTATCCTTTATATATGACTCCTACGTGCAATACCACGGGCCAATACCGCGTATTACTAATACCATCTATCTAATACTACGGCCCATTTACAACTATTTGTGGTTCCGTTATTAATTTTGGATTTACCACTTACAATTATTAATATGGGCTTTATTGACTCTTGACTATGACGTGGTCCCATTACATAGATAAGGGGGTTAGGGTGGGACCCTAACATGCCCACCCCCTTAAGACTAGCCTTGTCCTTAAGGCTGAAGCTACGGAAACTATTGCAGAATAGTGGCTGGCTCCCAAGTTGCATCTTCTGGAGAGTTGTCTTTCCATTTGACGAGGAATTCCTTAATCATGCGGCCGCGCAGTTGCTTGACTCGTGTGTCGAGGACCTGTTCCGGTTGAAGCCAAATGGATCCTTCTTCGTCCAATTCTGGGAGACTAGTCTGAATTCTGCAATTGTTCCCAATCACTTTCTTGAGGCATGAGACATGAAAAACTGGATGGATTTTTGCAGTAGGTGGCAAGGCCAACTTGTAGGCCACTTCTCCAATGCGTTGAAGTACTTGATAGGGTCCGTAGAATTTGGGAGAGAGTTTCTGACATCCCTTGTCTTTGAGTGATGTTTGCTT
>APFE031134514.1:39563-87120 GCA_000404065.3 Pinus taeda
TCATGCGGTTCTGAGCTTGATGAAGATTCTCTCGAAGATGGGCGAGCATAGTTGCGAGGTGTTGTAGGAGTTGATCCACTGCTTGGACTTTTTAGCATCCCTTGAGATACGAAGTAGGTGAAGGCAGGAGTTGACCATATACTGCTTCATAGGGAGTCATTTTGGTGGTGGCATGATAGTTGGTGTTATACCACCATTCTGCCAGAGGTAGCCACTGTACCCAAAGGTGTTGTTTTTTTGAAGTAAAACACCTAAGGTAGGTTTCTAGACATTTGTTGACAGCCTCAGTTTGACCATCTGTTTGCGGATGGTGGGAAGTACTAAGTTTTAGTTAAGTGCCTTGGATTCTGAAGAGTTCCTACCAAAAATTGCTGGTGAAGATCGGGTCATGGTCGGACACAATAGAAATGGGCATGCCATGCAATTTGAAGATCTGATCCATGAAAGTTTGAGCAACCAAGGTTGGTGTAAACGTGTGGGGAAGAGCGCAAAAATGAGCATACTTCGACAATCGGTCGACAACCACCATGATGACTGACTTGTTCTCTGATTTTGGAAGACCTGTAAAAAAATTCATAGAAACTTTCGTCCAAATTGATGCCAGAATGGGAAATGGCTGTAATGTGCCAGGTCTGTTGACGGTTTCCCCTTTGTAGCATTGACAGACATCACCTTCGGTTACGAAGGTAAGGATGTCCTTTTTCATGCCTGTCTAGAAAAATGATCTTTTGGTGCGAGCATACGTCTTCTGAAAGCCCGAATGTCCTGCAATGGGAGATGAGTGAATCTCTGCCAAAATGCGACTTTTGAAGGTGGATGTTGGTGATATTACGACTCTGTCCTTGTAGCGAAGAATATCATCCTGCCACGAGTAGCCCTTGGTGGAATTTGGATCTGCCTGCAATTGGGAAATGAGTTGGGAGAGCCCGGGGTGTGAAAACCATTCTCTGCGAGCTTCTTCAATCCATTCTGGAATGGGGAGGAAATAGCTAGCAGGGTACTTTCCTCCTCAAATTGGCGAGATAATGCATCTGCTACACTATTGTCTTTCCCTTTCTTGTAAATGATCTCATAATCATATCCCATCATTTTGGCTAGCCATTTATTTTGTTCTGGGGAGGATAGGCGTTGCTCCAAAAAATATTTAAGACTGTGATGATCTGTGTAGATTTGGAAATGTCGCCCCAATAAATAAGGTCATCAAATCCTCAAAATGTCAATGCGACCAAAAGTCCTGCGACAATTATACCCTGGTATAGGAAGCCTTCACAACGCCTCTGGTCTGGTGGATCTGAGAGATCTGAATGGCAGATCGGGTAGCACTGGACGACTGAACTGACTGCTTCTGCAGATCTGATTAATCTAATAGATCGAAACTGGCTGATTGGGACCGATGTCTGCTGCTGTTGCACTCCTTTGCTCAAGCAGATCTGGAAGAGATGATGATTAAAAAGGAAACTAGGGTCTTGAGGAGTGTTAGGTGCTACAGATCGCAATATACATAAGGGTCTGGCAGTAGTACTCGGCCCAATGTTTCAGGGCTCTAACTAAGGAGGGTCGACCGTACCCTTAGCAGTACCACCCGACTACCCTATCATACGGGCGAGTAATCTCTCCGAGTGTTGTTCTCGGTGTACTGTAGCCGCAAGATGGTCGCTGGTTTATCTATGGCGAGGTTTTCAGGGAGCCTATGGGGCTTCCGATATACCCAGAGGGTATGTGGAAGACAATCTGTGCGCGGTTTTGTCTAATGCGCTACTACTCGAAGGGGTACCCATAGGGGTTACAAGGGAGTCCAACAGACGTGACCACCTCTTGTATTTCCTGCATGCATGCCTCCCCAAATCCACAGATTTATGTGCTCAATGACAGATCCCGTGGTTTAAAGACGCCAGAACACGTCTCGAGCCAAATTTTTTTTTTCTACTAAATGGAGATCCCACCAGCCCTGGAAAGTGCTCTGATACCACTTGTTATGCTCTTTAACCTGCAAATGATACCCAAATACAAAATATCCGAAGAAAAGAGACCCCGAACACAGAATATGCGAAGAAAAGATACCCAGAACACAGAATAGCAATGATTTTATTATTCAGAGAGTAATGTTCACTTGCCTCTTCGAGGGGGCAACCTCCAATAGAGCAGAGCTCGATTACAAAATAAGACACGATGCTCCTCGCAGGGAGTCTCTATCCTTTATATATGACTCATACATGCAATACCACGGGCCAATATCGCATATTACTAATACCATCTATCTAATACTACGGCCCATTTGCAACTAACTGTGGTTCCGTTATTAATTGCAGATTAACCACTTACAATTATTAATATGGGCTTTATTGACTCTTGACTATGACGTGGTCCCATTACATAGATAAGGGGGTTAGGGTGGGACCCTAACAATTTTAATATACATAAATTTATTACAATAATTGGAAGTACCAATGGAAAAGAAGCCATTGAAGAGAGGAAAGGAAGCCCAAAGCCTAGAAGCCCCAATAGTGTGATCAATATGCCCCGCACTTGTTGAGGTAAATATAGTTAATTTTTAAGAAATACCATCATAGGATGATAGTACTTATCATGACATTTCCAATCGTAGGTTGCACACCACATGGTTCCTCTTAGTTGTAGAGATATACTAATTTGAAGATGGTGTGGTGCAATGCATGGGACATTTCACCCCATGCTAGTACAATATTAAAATCATAACATATGGGTCAAATAATGATCTTCAGTGAAGCATTGAATAAAACATATTTATGTGCCTCTCTAACGAAGGAAAAATGCAACAAAAAAGAACCCTGACACAAGTGAGCTTATTGAATGGGTGGTTTTAAAGCCATTTAAAAGTTTTTATTTTTAATATTATGTTGGTTAAAATAAGCTTTGTGCAAACCCCAGTTGTGGAGAATAAATAAGAGGGCATTCTAGATTATTTGGATCATCATTAATCATTAAAAGACTCTAAAAAATTGAGGCATCCATATTTCTTGAGGAGGACAAATTACATTATAGTTAGGGCATAATTTGTTGGGTTACTTTTTTTTTTCTAAAGCCCAACTTAGGGAATCCATTTTAGGGCCACAATCCCTTATCTGAGGCTATATGAGGCTACAAAATACCAATTTTTGTACAACAGGCTGAGTTCCCTATCCAAGAAAGATGGCAAGTCATGAAGTTGTTTTTAGGCCGAATTTTCCTGTGACAAATCCTTATTCTAAGGCTAAGATCTAAAGTTTTCTTAAAGATGAGTTTTGAGTTGTTCTGGGTTAATGTTTTGAAGCCAAATTAAGCGTATTTTGGGGACTTTCAGAGGCCAAATTGAAGACTATTTTGGGGATGAGAAGCCTAAATTAAGGTTTTTTGGTTGAGATGGTTTAAAGCCTATCTTTTGGACAAAATCATGAGCCAAAAGAAGCCAAATCTGAGAAAAGTTTCGTATGTAGTCTAAGGCCTATGCTGAGGCCACATTTGGGAGGAAAAATATTTAGTAAGGATGTTCCATAGTATGGCGGTCATCACATCGACTTAGAGGAATATGCAGATGAGGATATTTTGGAGTGTGTGCTTAGTATGGTTTCCCATGAATATGGTTTTCAGTTGACAAGAAGGGGTTTTCCTTTACTTTGTAGTAGGAAAGGTTCCATGCATCATTGGTTTGATTTTTGATGTATTTTTCCATTTTGGAGAAAGCACATTTGGGTATGTATTGACATGCATTGGACTTGCATACCCAAACCCTATCAATACACACTTATAGTTTACATGCACAAGAGAGCAGAAAAACCCATGGGATAAATCCACAATTTATGTTGAATTCATTTTTCATAGTTCTTTAAGTAATTTAGATTAGACAAGAACCAAAAATCTATAAAAAAAGGCACAATGATTGGCATTATTTCAATGTGTTCCTAAATGTACATAAAAATGCTAGCTCTTTGATATGATATTATTCAATCAAAGCATCATTATGTTGAGAAAATGTACCTAAAACATCATATGCCACAGAAGGTCACCACTAAAATGATGTATTTCTAGCAGGTTCTACCATTGGAAGGTAGTAACCAATAGTCTCTCCATCTATTTCATGCCATAGAATAGTAAGAACCTTGATTTTATTTCTAACACGCCTTATTTTGGAGGGAATGATATAGGAAGGAGTCTATCAACACGTGTGATGTTAAATGTATGTTCATTTCAGTTGATTAGTAGTTTTTATGTCATTTAGATTTATTTTCTACCCATATGTAATGTCCCAAACAATAGCTATGTGTTGAGTATACAACTTGTTCCAGCAAAACATTGACAGTGAAACAATAAAAAAAGGAGTGAGCTTTGTTAGCTAGAAGACAAGGAAAATTCTTGACCTTCAGTCGACATATACTACAATTACCCATTCGTTTGATGTGAAAAATGCTCATATTAGATATAAACTACATCCTCTAAAGGAATATCTATTGTTTGACAAAACTTATACGATAGTTCTTTGTTCATAGTTCAAAATTTAGGAGCATCCTTAGACTCTTTTTATGGTATAAATTTTTCTTGAATTCTAGTAAAATTGGCCATGCAAATAGTGGGAAACGAAGCTCTTACAATGGCCTTCAATATCATATATTAGTCCATATGTGTATTCAAGTCTACAACTAATCTATGTTAAGAAGGGGCACAAAAACAATATTCAGACTTGTAGCAACCCACTGTTTGAAATGAAAAAGTGAAAAGGATTGTGAGGATAGCCACATTTACAAATTTGTGTCGCTTGAAGTTTTAGAGATTAAAGAAATAAGTTTCCTTAAGGAGGTTAGGTTATTCACATCATAATGTGGACAAATTTAAGTACAACTAGAAAGATTTCTGAGATGACAACAATAATGTGATAGTGTATATAACATCATAGTAAGGGAAGTTGAGGAAGTGAAGTGAAAATGAAATAATGGTATTTATAGTCATATTACTCACAACATTGGTTGGAAAATGTTCATAATGATTGTGTAGTACAATGATTGTGTAGTATAATCAGTGTGATCTGTCTTATTCATTCATATTTCATTCTTAAGGGTGGTTGGGTGGTGCGCGAAGGAGATCAAAGAATCCTTTAGGCTGGTGCCTCAGAACATATTCTATCTTAGGGTGGAAGGGTCGTGCAAGGTATATATTTAAGTCTCCTTCAGGTTGGTGCCTGAGAGCACTTGAGGTTAGCTCGGTGGCACTAGGGCAATTTGGTGCTTCAACGCTGTTTGTGCATCCTTTAAATTAGAGCTGATAAAACGAGGGGGTTGTTGCCTCCTTCTATTTGGTGTTGGAGAATCTTGGAAGTTAGCCATTCATGTTGATGTAATATTCAAAATATATATTAAAATCATTTTGTGGTTTTCTCCCATTTGGTTTTCTATGTAAACCTATCATGTGTACTATATGTGATGTTTTGCATTGTTGAATGGCATTGGTAACTATTAGTGTTTACATGATATGACTAAAGTTTTTTAAATGTGCTCAATATTGACTCAACCGATTCTTAGTATTGGTGAATAATCCAACATATCTATCTTAACTCTGGATTTACTAAGGGTTGAGAGGGATCAAATATCTCAATATGCATACCTAATTTCACCTAAGAGATTTGATTAATCTTAGTAGTGCTTGTTAAATACCAAATTAAGATGGATCTATCACATAACTCTATATAAAATATTTTAATTTTATTAAAATCCTAATAATACATATACGTACGTATATGTAGTTGACACCTTTTTTGACATGTTTTATCATTTTTATAATTGAATTTTTAATGTGATATATATAGGATGGTTTATATTTAAGTAGACAAAGAGAGAGTGCTTAGAAAAGAATCTATGTAAGTTTTAAATATAATACTTATGAATATGAATATGAATCATTATTATTTAAATATATTTTAATGTGATATGTATATTATAATCTTTTTGGAAAAAATAATTGGTTGTAATTTTATTAATAAAAGAAAAAAGTACAAATTGAATTTATTTATTTATGTCTTCATTGATATATATATATATATATATATTCACGATTACATCTCCCCTATACTAGAGTACAATGAGCAATAATAATAATAATAATAATGTTGATGCATAATTCTATGCCAATACTACTAAACCATGTCACTTAGGTATCTACCCTTTCATTATATTTCCAACTTGGTGATATGCATGTATAAATGGAATCTAATACAAAGTTTTAGCAATGTATTTTTTCACACAACTATATTTCATGCGCAATAAATTAAATTGATACATAACACAGAAAATGGTTCATAAGAAATTGCAATATAATTAAGTGAATGTTACATAAATACTTATATTTTAAATATCCAATTGGTTGTATAATTTTGAATTTCGTTCTAGACATAGACCATGCTATTCATTTTCTATCAATAACAGATGGCTCCTGACTTGCAGCATTACCACCATGGGAAACAAGTGTCCCAAATATGGGTACATGTCTAGTACCATCAACCAGAAAAAAAAAAAAAAAACCTAGTAGCCTTCAACCTATAGGTTCACACCCCCATCAAACTACACCCAAGTAGTGCACACCTTTCTCTACATCTGTGGTCCATAAGGCTATACCACCACCTCTAGGGCATCTTACTTATTAAAATAGGTAGATTTGAGGGAACTATCACTCCAAGAGTTTTTACTACTCTCTGGGGTCTCTAGGTACACTGCAGACCCTCGTCTTCAACCTTAACAACCTCCAACATCCAAGTTCACATACCCCATCTGCCTGCACCCAAGTAGTGCACACCCTTATCTGCAACTACAGTCCCTCGGGTTGTGTTACAAAATCTAGTTTGACCAACTCCACCATATAGGAATGTTCTCAGCACTAGGGATCCAATAGGTCTTACTACCATCCTCAGGTGTCCATTATAACTCATTGGCTAATCCCCTTCACAAGGAAAACATCCTTCTTTTACATGCATTTTTTTGGTTTGAAGCTTGACACACCCTAAAGTCACTTATGGACTTTGGTTATATTCTTATGCCATTATTTATTAATTATTAAATCATATAAACCTTTTTCGTGAACTCATTTTTGTCTTGGTCCCCCATACTCTTTTGGTCTGGTTCAGTCTCTAGCAATTGTGTGGTTATTAATATACATAAATTAAACATACTTTTAACATTGGTCTTTGTATCCTCATAACATATAGAAACATATACACAGGGGAACAATGGCCCTGAAACATACACACACATACAAATGGGTGCATCCCTTTAAAATTAAAGTCTTGGATCACCAATCTAATTAATATTTTTGGCTTAGTATCCTAACTTTTCTTGGTACATGGTATTTACAATACATTGGTCAAGTAGGGGTGCTACTCTCCCCTTCAAACAAGTGTTGTTGAGTAAATGTTGTTGTTTCTTTTTTAGTAACACATCTTCCCATCTTTCCTTTTGCACTAATACAGTCTTCAATTTAAAGTACTTAGTAGTTGCTTGATTTATCTACTACTTCATCCTCATTTCTATGATTGCTTTTGGTTCTACTATGATTTTCCTATCTTCATCGATATTTGGTAAAATAATTTTGACTAGTATCTTATCATTGATTACCTTCTTTAAGCAAGAAGCATGGAAAAATATATGTGCACATGAATATTCAACAAACTCCAATTAGTAAGTCATAGTTTGAATCCTTTGCAACACCTTATAGGAGACATAATGTTGGCATTATGGTTTTCATGATTACATCTAGCTTGTGTTGGCATTGTTTTCATGGTTGCAGCTAGCTTGTTTCAACATTGATCTCAACCTTATGATGGTCTACATGTTGTGTTGATGTAAACTTGGTGATACATCATGATGGTATAAATGATCGAATTGATGTGGTAGATTCATGGTTTGTATGCATATCTACTAGGTATTGATTTGACGTAGATAGGAGATGAAAAGGATGTTGGATAATGTTTGAGCTCCATGATGATGAGTGTGGAAATATAGGTCTTTGTGTTCATGACTTGTTGCAGAGGTTCTTGGCCTAGTTGATCAGTTGATGTCCCAACCTATTTGGTATGCTTGTAAATATGTTATAGTTTTGTACAAAGTTATTGCAAGTTATGCAGGTTGTTCAGGAGAATATATGACTTTTTGGTACTCATGTGAACCTTTTACATATTGGATTCTAGGTCAAATTGGTGGTGGCACTTCTTTGTCATTTTAAACCTATTTGTAGAGTTGTCACAAAGATTGGAAGAGGTTTGGAGTTGTGTACAAATGCTGAAGAAGATGTGCAAGGTGTTTGTAGAGGGTCTATGCTGGAGGGCTATTAATTTTCCCTATACTCTTCCCCAACCACCAAGAAGGAGTGTCATGGGTGCAGTTGTAGTCCTTTAGTTGATATTTTCTAGTGTTATGGGTGGGGATTTAGCTAATATTTCTTGTGTTATCCCTGCGTCTATGGCCAAAAATGAAAATTGCTATACATTCATCATGCATATCACGAGATATTCAACTTGGTAATTCTCAAAAGTTTTGTAATTAGGAGGTAAAGTTTTCGAATGGTTGAAAAATTACTTGAATGTGTGTGAATGCCTTTAGTGCACAAGATGGTTATGGATGGATTTCGTCAACTTAGTGCACCTATGTGCTAATTACAAAAGTGGAATTCACCCAACATTTTATAAATATATCATTTTGGATTTGAGATATGGTTGGTTCATGTGATTGAGAACATCAGAGGTTCACAGAAAGGAAGAATGCTCCATCCATATTTGTGAACAAATATACTACATTTTGTGAGTGAATATGGTAGCAGATTAAGCAAATCTAAAGTCTGTAGCAGAGACAAATGAGAAGAATAATGGTTTGGTTTAGAGATTGATAACAGTGAATGGATTGAGGAGTGCATCTACATCTTCAATTGACATTTATCTTGCAGGGATGATGGTGCATATGGAAAAATTCCATACTGTTTTCATGTTTCTAGTTTTTTGAGGGTTTGATGTTCTGACTAAGTGTGAGTTGTGTTTTCTATATTGGATAGTTATGTTGTTGGGGATTTGATGTATGTATTGTAGGCACTACTTTTCTAGGGTATGTTGGCATTATGATACATATGTTGTACTTGATGGAAACCCACTCACCTCAGATGATAAATTATAGTGCAGAGAAAAGTTCACACACTTTCATGAAGAGAAAAGTTCCTTTCATGCAGAGAAAAGTTCATGCACTTTCATGCAGAGAAAAGTTCCTTTCATATAAAGAAAAGTTCACACACTTTCATGCAGAGAAAAGTTCCTTTCAAGAAGAGAAAAGTTCACGCACTTTCATGAATAGAAAAGTTCCTTTCATACAGAGAAAAGCTCATGCACTTTCATGCAGAGAAAAGTTCACGCACTTTCATGCAGAGAAAAGCACACACACATGGGAAATCTTATGGTTGGTTCATGGTATTAGTCCGACAGTTTTTGATCCTGGTTTTGGTCCGTGGTATTTAGTCCTTGGTATTTGAACCTATGGTTTTGGGCCATGGTATCTCATCATAAGTGTTGATCCCAAGTATTGGGTCCATGGTATTGAATTGTTATGGTTTTCGGTCCGTGGTATTGTGAAAGGCCTAAGGCTATAAAAGAGGAAGGAGATCATTTGGCAAGGAATCTTCTGAATTATTGAATATCTGATAAAGTGCTAGATCTGGAATACTGTGA
The DNA here is from genome assembly GCA_000404065.3 of Pinus taeda. Classification (NCBI taxonomy): domain Eukaryota; kingdom Viridiplantae; phylum Streptophyta; class Pinopsida; order Pinales; family Pinaceae; genus Pinus; species Pinus taeda. Next base: position 49,267 of record APFE031134514.1, read on the forward strand.
TTGGGTTATCGTGCAGATCTGGATCTGAATGAAGAAGGAACCTGAGTGTAAGGAGAAGGATAAGTTCTATTGATGGGTCAAAATCTTAAGGCTGGAATAGTGGTATTCCTATTTGATTTTGATCTGTGATATGTGGCGCACACCTGATCTATAAATCTGATAATCTGGGTTAACTAATATCTGAACGTTTGAAAGAATGAATTTATAGATATGTACACAGGTTTCTGAATAGTGCAGTAGCATACATCTCTTGATTTATGTTCTAGTTTCTTATGTTTATTGCTACAGTGTTCTAGGTTCAGAAGTGTGGTGTGATTAATGTTACTATGATCTGGGTACAGTCATTAGAGAAGTGTTTAGTTTGATTCAGTTTTGATTGGTGAAAAGGTGATTGGTTGATGCAGAAATTCTTGATGTTTGATCCAGTCTGAAAATTTATGAAACATGGTCCCTGGAAGGAAGAAAAGGTTGTAGTCTTCTGCAGGTAGCAGCCTGCGTACTAGTATCTCAACTAGTACAAGAACTAAGGGGGTTGTAGCTCCCTTCCAGGAGAAGATGGAAAACGAGAGAGGGTTGTAGCTCTTTGTAGGTAGCAGCCTGCGTACTGGTAAAGGACTGTACTAGTACAGAATCATTGTAAAAAAGGAAGTTTCTAATTGAAAATATAGAGACATATTGCAGTAGGTGGTTTTCACCCACATTGGGTTTCCACCTTATATCTTGTGTTCTTGTGTGTGATTGTCTTTTGCTCTATTTTTATATTCCTGGTTACTGTTTATATGATCCTGATGCACAGATTAATGTTCAACATCTGTAGAATATTTTAAATTATAAGTCTGTATGGTATACGTAGGTTTCCTTATCTGCAGTTGCATATATATGTGGTTTTCTCTAACTGAAGTAGCATATATGTTCTGGGTTTGAAAAAGAAAATAATGGACCAGATAATACTAATTCACCCCCCCTCTCAGTATTATTTCCAACAATAGATAGTTAGTTTCATCTTTAAAACCATATTATCTACATATTTTAATATAACCACTTCAAGTGAACTTTTTCTTACCAATACCACATACTGCTCATGGAAATCTGACATGGAGGATGTACTTATAAGTAAAGTATTGTACTAAATTTCCACGAAAAAATAAAAACTACTCATCAATGCTAATGAAAGAGCCAAATAGGAGAATAGTAATGATGAATTATGTGGATTATTCATGATCCAGGAGGATCTAGATACATTTTCCAAATAGTACCAAGTAGAAGGAAAGTTCGTTGAAACCTAGGTTATGAGCATTTTAAATTTGAATGTAAAAGGTTAAATTCTTCATGTGGATGTACTCATATATTTGAATTTTAAAATTGTAAAATAGAAATTGATTTTATGATAGATTCCTCCTCAAGATCAATTTCTATTCTCAACTTAGAAGTTGATATTTTCATGGGATTGTTTCCCTTAAAAATGTGGATGAGGTCCTTAGATATGTGGATTTGAGAGACTTTCTCCTCAATAATGTCACAAGATCCTCTCTTAATGGATGTAGAGAGTTATGTTGGACAGTTGGCATTGTTTGGATGGCAAGTGGCCTAGTGAAGGCATATGCCAGTGTGTTGGCATTGATGTCTATAGTAATACTGGGCAAAATGTGTTTGGTAGTTGGCATTGCCTAATTGTTAGCAGAAGCAGTGCCTAACTGTTGGCAAGAGCATTTCCTAACTATTGGTAGGAGTGTTGGCATTGATGTCAACCAAACTAGCTTGGATGCTTATCCCAACAGATGTTGGTAGTGATGGCCCAAGAGGAATCTCATGATAACTGCAGGATTCATGTACAAAATCATTACAATAGAAGGCTTATTGAAGAAGCCATAAAATGATGATTACAATGATGGACCAGATGGAAGTCCATGATAGCTATAGGCTTCATGCGAAGGATCACGTTGGTGGTTGTGAGTTTAGTTGTTTGGAGAGTCAAGGAGAAGATGAGTGGAAAATATTTTGGAGCCATCTTATAGGTAACATATGGTCTCAAAGCCTACATGAGACCCTCTCCATTGGAAAGTTCTCTGGAAGAGATTTCCAATGATATGTGGATGTCCAGAAATGGATTCTTGGTTCAAAAGTTATGGCATGTCGATGATTAGGGACTTGAAGTCCTAAGAAGGCTGGAATATCAGAGGTCGAACATATCGGAGATCAGGAAATCGAAGGTCAGCATATCGGTGCATCGATGATCGAAGGTCAGTGTATCGGCACATTGGAATATTGATGATCTAACATAGCATCATATCCAAGATTGGCGGACCAGCATATCGTCATATCGGTGATCAAAGGTCAGCATATCAAACATATCGGCGATTGGAGAATCAAAACTTTTGAACATGAGAACTTTTTAAAATTTGTGATATGAGTAAAGCGTCGATAGCATTAAAACCCATCAAGAACATCGATAAAGGATTAACGAAGAATTTCGTCAAAAGACCAAAGGTAGGTGAGCCATTTTCTCTCTCCTCTAGTGGGACACATGGCATGATATGATTGACTCCAATAAGGACACATGGTAGCATGTGATTGGTTCCGATAAGGACACATGGTGGCATCTGGTTGGCTCTAATAAGGTACAGTGACAGTTGACGTCAGCATGATGTGGCAGGAATATTCAACCTGATCGGGGGGCCTAAGGGGAAAAATCTGGGTGTCACGTGTCACCGCTCATGAGGTGCCATGTGGAGTGATGATGTCATATTGGAGATTATATATCGGAGGTTGAGGATGTCGGAAATTTGTAACACTTGATACTTGAAAAAGTCTTGATAAGGGGGCTCTAATATTGGGCTAGTACCATAGTCACGAAGACTCAAATAACCAAAGGTGCGGAGTTGGGGTCGAGCACTGAGAGTTATGGGCTATATTGGAAGTTGGAATATCGCAACTCCAAAGTTAAATCCCTATTCAAAACTTCCAATGAGAGGGGTTCTGATATTTGGCTAGTGCATGATTAAGAAAAACTTAAAGAAACAAGGGCATTAAGCACTTCAAAAAGGAAAAATAGCCCTGAGAGAGATAAAAAATTCTCTAGCACCTCAAGGTTAAGTGGGAGGTCATGGCCCTCGATCCTATGGTGAGAAAAGTAGGAAGGGCTAAGTGGAACGAGCTCATCATATCAGAGGTTGGAAATTGAAATATTGGAATACTGCACAACTATGAAGATTGTGATATGGAATCTCTCTGATAACGCAATAGATAGAGTTAAAGGCATATGGGTCAGCAACTGTGAAATTGAATGCAGCAGTAGAGGAGTTGGTCTCTGGATTAATGGTGATTGTCCAATATCATTGGGTCAAAATGGCAAGGACAATGATCTTCGGGAAAGAGTGTTGGGTCTGCCTTAAGGTGATACAATCCATAACTGTGCTTTGATGCATGTATTCAGTGAGTTAAATAGAAATATGGAACTCATGAAGCAGTGTGCAGATCATCTCATAATTAATTTCTCAGCATGGAGCTCCATGTAGTCAGATGATGAAGGACTATAATGTCGATCTCTATTTCTACATTGTGATAAGAAACAGAATGGAGACACTACAATAACAAGGAAGGCCATGCCTAAGTACATGGGAGAAGCCATGACAAAGGATAACCAAGCTGTTTGAAACCATGAATAAGCATGGAGAGCCTCAGTGACAAGAATGTTGTTCACAGAGAGGATTGTTCCTGGTTGGAGTGTGCAGGTGGACTGAGAATTATTTCTCAGTATGGGGAAACTATCAAGTGCCCATTCTCATGGTTAATACAGTGGCAAATATCAAGTCAGACACAACAATAGAATGGGAGGGCCATCCCTAGGTACACTCACGCAATGTGAATGCAAGATGGAGTGGCAACATTGATTGGGGGGTAGCAGAGGAACAAAACTGAGGAGCTCAAATGAGCAAGGTGGGGGGAAGTAGCATAGTTTCCAGAGAGCTAAGTTGAAAAGCTCTGAGTATGTGCATTGTTGTATAAGGTTGAGTGAGATCCTATTCTCCAAAGAGAGGCCAAGAATGCCTATGTAGAGGTAAGAGACCCCAAGAGCTACACTATTGTGTGTTAGGCAGAAGTTTCCTATGCACTGTATGTAAGGCGAAAGTTTCCTGTGCATTGTGTGAGCAAGGCCAAAGTTTGCTATGTCGTATGAGAAAGGACGAAGGTACATGTGCAGTAAAAGAAGGCCGAGAGCTATGTGTGTGTTGTGGAGAGCAAGAGGCCGAGATCTTATTGCATGCTAATGAAGGGCATATATAGAGCTACATGGACTATGATGAGTGATTGTTGTTGAGTAGATCAATGGGCTACAACAGAGTGAGAACAATGAGTAGAGAACAAAGTTTTTATCAAGCAGAGTGGCTACCAGATTACAGAGTACATTCAATTCCTATTTGAGTGTGGGTTGGTTCTTGCATACAGGAAGTTGGTGCTTCCATATCTAGTGGGTGTTTGAAAAATATTGGGGGTTGGTGCCTCTTACAAGTTGGCTTGCAAAAATCCAAGGAGTTGCAAGTTGGTGCTTGTAAAAAATTTGTGAGGTCAGTGCCTCACATGGTTCTTCTAGTAAGTTGGATAGTTGTCTACAAAAAAATGGAGTTGGTTCTTCTTTCAGTCAGTGCTAACAAACAATCAAAGGGAATTGATGCTTCATGTGAGTGGGTGCTCACAAAATAGATTGATGTAATAGAGTAGGTTCTCTTATTTACATCAATAACAACAACAAGATTTGGTGGTTTTTTCCCAAAAGGGTTTCCATCTAAAAACTTGTGTCTAATATATATGATGCTCATGGTGTATTCTTGATTCTTGATTTCATATTGTTGCTCATTATATGGATGGTTGCCAAGTTTGAATTAGAAGGCATGAAAATTTAAAATTAGCCTTAATATTGATTCATCCCCCTCTCAGTATTATCATTTGTTTCCAACAATTGCCATTTGAGCCAAGTTCCTTCAGGAATAGCTTAATCACTAGAAGGTAGATCAAAGCGAAACAATGGCTAATAAAGTTTGTCTAACAACAAACGAAATTCCATTCTTAAATGAATCAAATTGTGGGATCAATTATGAAGTATGGGAGGTTTTAATGTTGGAATATTTACTGGCCTTTAATGTTGACATGTGTCACTTCATAATACATAGAGAAAAGAATGAGTTGAATGTAAAATCCAAGGAGGTCATCATGAGAGGGCTATCTATGCCATATGCTGATAAAGTGAGGCATTGTGAGTCAACAAAGGAAGTGTTAGACAAACCGCAGTGTCTGTATCGTTGAGATAGCCATGTGGCTCAAGAAAAAACTAAGGAGACTTGCTGCTTCAACAATGAACCAAAACATGGAGAAGTTGATGCTCATCAAACTCATGTTAATGATGAAGATATCTAAGAGGAGAGACCATGTTGCTTAGAAGGTATGTTATTTCTTTGTGATAAATGTAAAAAACTAGGTCATTCATTAGCTAGATGTTCATGTGATTAACTTGAAGATAGAGAGAGCCATGCGTCTAGTAGCTTTAATGAAGATAAACCGATTTTAGAAGAAATATAAAATAAGGGATCCTCTGAAGTAGAAGAGAGTACATCCTATGGAGGGAACAAGGGTATCACTGAAATTGATGAATAAGGGACAACCCTTAGACCAGTGGAAGACTCCATGGAAACATAGATGGGCTTAAATCTCTGTGGTAACTCAGCTAGCACTTCTAATAGTGAGGAAAAACATCTAGATGAAAGGATATTTTTTAGAAAGAAGTTTATCTTTTCCCTAAAGGAGATAAAGGATCTATCAGAGGAAAATATGAAGCAAGAGGAGCAACTGAAAATTTATGAGCTTGAGAATGGAAGGTTGAGAAAAACATTAGTTGATATAAATTCTCAAAAAGAAGAGGATAATAGACTGAATGGAAAGTTAGCTAATCATCTGGGTGAGAAGGAAGCTTACTATGGGAGACTACAACATGAGGTAGTCTCATTGAGACATGACTTAGAAAAGCCATAAATAGATTTGTCTCATTATCATAATCTTGAGGGGAGCACAAAGGCCTTGGATGAGATTCTTATTAAGAAAGGATCCCCGCTCACTAAGGTTGGTTTGGGTTTCAAAGAAAAACCAAGCTCCAAGAGGGTGAAGGTTGAAGGGTGAATTTCCGAGGTAAATGGAGTCCAAGGCTCCAATAGAAACAAAGGAAAGGAGGTTGTTGGATAGAAAGCACAAAAGGGAAAGAAATAGCAGCAGAAGGCTAAGAATCAGCAGTCGGGAGTGAAATAGAAGAGTTCTAGGCAGCTGCAAGAAAGAGTGCATGATAGCAATGCAAGATGTCATAGAAGGCAAATGAAGATCCAACAAAGAACCATTCCTTCTCAACGAAAGAGCCTTCAAAGAAAAGGTAACCTCTGTCAATGGATTCCTTTTCATGGATATTGTTTTTCTTACAATAAGTTTTGACATAAAGTCATAAATTGTAGATGGCCTGCAAGGAAACAAAATGTGCTGGGTAGTGGCAACCCAAGAATTCATAAAAAGGCTAGAAGAAGGCATTCTAGCCATGATAGGAGTTTTGACAAAAACATTGTCAAAAAGAGTAACTCCTCTGCACCATTCTTAAGCCAAATCAAATGTTACAATTGTGGCAAATTTGGGCATAAGAGAGATAGATGTAGAAATGAGGAAATGGAATGCTTCTTAGCATATTCATGTGAATGCAACATCTTGGGATTTGAAGACAAGGAGAAAGAATGGAGTTGAAAACAATAGACTTGTCTTCAGTGCTTTGGATCAAAAGAGAAAGACGAAAAGAGGAGGAAGAAATAAGGAGAATGATCCTCTTACCCATGTGATGGACCTCTATGTAAGGAAAAAAGGCATCAAAATTATTTGGGTGAAGAAAGAGGAGGTAAAAGAGAAGGTTCATCTACCCATGTGCATCGGAGAGGAAGCCCAAACAAGGGAAAAGAAGAATCTCGAGAGAAATGCTTCTATCAGGACTCGGCCATTGAAGGTTTGGAGGATGAAGGGGGATGATCTACTCAAGGGGATTAGATCCTCTATTTCTCTTCAATGAAGTAAGATAATGGCCTCAAGGGATGTCAAATAAGTTAGATCTAGGAAGCCAAAAAGAACAAATAGAAAGGTGCATCTGATTGATGATGGTATGGTTGTGTTTTCTTACTGATTACAAAAATGAATTGGTTTATTTTGAATATATCAGCATTGAAAAGGAGGAGTGAAAATAGCATGAGGAGTACACAGCAATATCTTATGTTGTGGTAAGAATATTGGCTATAGTGGAAGTGTGGAATGACAGGAATCTCACACTCAAGTCAAGTCCATAGGATCAGTCACCACGTGGAGGCAAGAAAGAAGTTGCAGGATATCAAGGAACATTGGTTCATGGGTAGATGCTTTGATAAGAAGTAGCAGGAAAAAAATGGCAACCTTAGAAAGGAAGATTGCTAAGAATATGAAAGGTTTGCATCTTTGGTGAAATACCCTTATTTCATTTAAGTTGTAAGTTTGATTATGCATAGCAATCTGGTGTTCATGAAATGCAATTGGTGCAATATTTTCTTGTACCTTAACCCTCAATTGGTATCGCTTTGTCAATTGGTTGTGTTGGGCTCATGTTGAGTAACCTTATGTGAAAATGGACATTTCTTTCTGAAAGAAAGTATTAGAGTTTTCCTAATACATTGTTCCATTTATATCATTTCTTTTGGTGCAATTGGTGTTAGTTGAGAAGCAAGTCCTATTGTATGAGTATGATCTCAAGGGGAGAAGTGGAGATGCTCAAATATTGTTAGCATAGTCTTGGAAGCAAGAGAAACAATGAAGAAGTGCGAGTTGAAATGCATGTTGGCTTATTGGAGCTTTACCTAGGTTTAGAGTTAGTTAGCCAAACAAATCTCGGTACTATTGGCCCTTTCGGCAACAGTCTGTAGAGCGCAGACTGAGGTCTCATCCGAAGTAGTATGGGAGGGTGCTAGAACTAGGTTTCCACACCCTGGAGATGTCTGATGAGTTTGACTGGTCTGTAGTTTCTCCTTGTGTGTAGGTTGCTTCATGCACTTTCCCATACTTCGTAGCCTGATATACTGCCTTCGTGCAGCCTACCTAGGGGCTAAATGTCACGTTCTGCATTATTACCCAAGACCTTACTGGTATTCCAATTTTAATTAGCTTTTCCTACTTGAGTACTTTAAGTATACGTAACTATATAAACCATTCATATAGGTGCGCGTAGTAAATAAACAATATATTTGAAAATTATATCATCATTCATTAACCCTAGAACAGATACACAGAATTATAACAAAACTTCTCTTTATTAATTCCTTCCTCGGTTATAGACTCGACTTCACCTTGTGCACTCAGCAATAGCAGTCCGGGCACTCAGCTGCGGACTACTAGGCCTCTTCACACTTAGCTGTAGAGCCTTCTCCTACTCTACGACCCAAATACACACTTCAACTTGTGACTCAATCACTTAGACTTTCCTGCTTCTTCCTTCTTTTCTACTTAGAGCCTCACTCTATTTATACAATCCCATGGTCTGTGGACCATGGGTAGGTTTATCTAGCTGACATTACATTACAAAACTAGGGTGGACAACCCTTTGACTCTATCATACTTTCATGCCCTGCGCCTACAATTCGCGAAGCTTTATAACTAGATTTAGTCAAAACTTGGGCTTTGAGCCCCAAAACATGCCTTGGGGGGATCCCATGCCCAACAGGCCCCCAACACAAACATCGTGACTTGCCCTCGAGTCACTTTGTTGGCACGATGATCTTTGCATGGAGTCCCTCCAACTGTTCTCGAACTACACGAAGGTCAGCAATGTACTAAACTGCTGCTTGCTAGATCTGCTACATACGTTGTTCCAAGACCTCTGTGTTTGAACTAATTCTCTACATATGTGCAGGTATCCCTTGCATTTTTTTATAGTCCTGCACCTTTGTACGAATCCTTGGAGTGCAAAGACTATGCTTCCTCTGGTTAGTCAGATAATCAGGCCACCCGTGTAGGGCTTCAAGCGGTTGCCATTCACTTTTCCTTGGAAAGGTTGTCCATTTAGTTTGACTAGTTGTATTGTGCCTCCTTCTATGACCTCATTAACCATGTATTGTCCTAGCCAATGCATTTTTTCCCAGGAATTTTTCAAACTTATTGTCATACAGCAGCACTAATTCATTGACCTTGAAGGTAAGCAACTCAATATGGTGATCGTGTCAGGCCTTTCCACACTGATTTTGTACCTGCTCATGAAAACCAACCAGCAATCGTTCCTCCTTAGGTTCATCCAATTGCGCGAGCCTTTCTTCTAGAGCTTCGTAGTTCATCATGCTTGTGAGCGCTATTATGCGCAAACTAGGTACAATATACTCCATCGGCATGATAGCTTCCACACCATAAACTAACTGGAAAGGTGTTTGTCCTATCAGTTTATTGCACGTTGTCCTATAAGCCCATAGTATTGTAGGTATGCGTAGGTCCTGTTACAAACTTCTTTACTCTCAATCTCTTACTCACCCATACAATATATTACTCGCCCATACCAGGCCCCCTCCCAAAATGAGCTCCTCCTTATTTTATAGACCAAACGGCTTGATGACTCAAAAGTAAAACAACTGTCCTAAAAAGATTATCTAGATTCAGATGTGAATGGACAAATTCACATTATCTCGTCCCTTTTCCTTTTGGAAAGCCATATGGCATATGGGGACCAAATCTAGGATGACTCAATCTTATCGATCTTACAAAGTAGATATTGGGATCAAATCAAGGACAACTTAATCTTACAAAATAGATATTGGCATCGAATCAAGGATGAATCGATCTTGCAAAGTAGATACCTTTACTCAAAATCCTACGAGAAGAGAAAAATATACAACTCAATCTTATCGATCTTACAAAGTAGATGGTGGGATTGAATCAAGGACGACTCAATCTTACAAAATAGATATTGGGATCGAATCAAGGATGACTCGATCTTACAAAGTAGATACTTTTACTCAAAAGCCTATGAGAAAAGAGAGATATACAGATGCATATTTCATTTTACGAAGAAATATATAAACAAACGTCCTTACACCACTGTTGGTAAGAAAAGACATGATACATTTAGAGTACAAAATGAGAAATCTGAGGATGAGTATAGTGCTGATGTTGGAATCTTTTCCGAAGATAATTTGTGAAGTACTACACATGCACTTCTTTTTCGGATTCCCAAATCTCATTTTTATGATTTTTGGATGGTTGTAAAAAGTTAATAGATATGAAAGTATTTTGTTCTGGATCTGATTGTAGGTGGAATTCATTGTATTTCATTTGAGTCCCATCTCTATTAGGTGTCAGCATTCATGCAGTGAATTCATGAGTGATGAACCAATGAGTATGTCCACACCTTCTTAGTGCATTGATAAAATCAACATCTTCAATTCTGGCAATGTCTTCGACATGCTTGTACAAGATTCCTGTTAGGTGTTCATGTGGTTCTGAGAACCCATCAATATTTAGTCAACATAAGGTATATGGCCTTATCAAGAGAGTGTTGAGTCCATAGATTTTCCACCACCTGATAAATAAGGCTAGAAAAGGATCTTCATGATTCATTCAGGAAGTTGGCCAATATTCATACTTGAAATCAAACTGTAGATGATAAAAGAAGTTAGAGGAAGTATTTTCTAAATTCATGCATTGGAAAAAAATTAGTTTCCTTCCTTTCTAGATCAAAATCAAGCCTCTGCAGAGGATTATTGAACTGCCTAATAGTAATCCTGCAATTTCCAATTTTGCCATCTTCTTCATAAAAGAGTTCATAGGAAATGTTGCCTATATGGACCAGATAATCTAGCTCACTAATTACCAGATCATTTTCAATTTCTTGGTCATGCCAGGTCCAAAGATTGGGAACTCCTTCTCTCCAGCAAATTTCAGATACTGGATACCATGTTTCATAATGGTCTAAAATACTTTCTCTCATATCATATCTTACCCATCCCTATCTACCTTCTGTTTCAACATGTTCTTCAGATCTTCTGATAAAATTGCATGATAAAGAGTGAATAGAATTTTTCTCTAAAAATTCCCTTGACAACATGTCAACAAAAGAATTTTTATGTCTAGGAATGAATTCAATTTCAAAATCATACTTACTGAGAGTCATTAGCCATCTTACCATAGCAGCATCTTCAAAATCATACTTGTGAATAGAAAACTTTAAAGCTTGACAATCTGTCTTAACCAGGAACTTAGTGTAAATAACAAAGTCTTTAAACTTTTCTATTCCCAAACAAATTGCTCTGAGTTCTTTCTTAAGGCTGGTCCAATTTGCTTGAGATGTCAACCATAGTCCATAAGCATATTAACAAATTTCTAGTGAGTTTTTCTTTTCTGGATCTTCTTGGAAAAGAACAACTCCCCATCCAATCTTACTCACATTTGTCATAATTACTTTCTTCCATTGTTCTTGGATCGGACACAGAGGCTGAATTCTGTGAATCCGATCCTTGATTTTCTTGACTGCATTGGTGCAATCTTCATTCCAAGGAATGGGATCTTTCTGTAATCTCTTATTTAGTAATTTCCTTTCTTGTGCACAATGATGAAGAAATTTGGAGACATAATTTAAGCTCCCTAAGAATCTTTGCAGCTGTGTTTTGTCTAAAATTTCATCAGGAAAATTATCTATGAAATCTAGACTTCTTTGGATTACTTGATATGAACCATACTAGATATTATATCCAAGAAAACCTATCATAGTTTTGAACAATTTCATCTTAGTTTTAGAGAGGACTATCCCTTTTTCTTTTATCCTCTAGAGAAATAGTTTCAGATGCTTAATATGAGATGGTATATCAGAATGTATAAGAATATCATCAATGTATTTTTTTATAAATTCCTCCATACCTTCAAACATCTCATCCATTAGCATTGATGAGTTTGAATGGCATTATGTTCCACTCAAAATGACCTTCAGGAACAAAAAAAGTTGTTTTCCATTTATCAGATTCCTTGATGCCTACTTGCCAAAATCCTAATTTCAAATCAAATTATGAGAAAATCTTTGATTTTGAGATTTGTGGTAGAATTGTGGAGGGCTTTGGAAGGGGATAAGCATCATAATCCAATAGATTATTTAGTGGTTTGCAGTTTACCACCAACCTTGGTTTTCCTCTGGCAATCTTTTCATGTTTGTTTACATCAAAAGCAAAGCAGGCTATTGGACTTTTTCTTCTTATGATCAAGCCTTTCTGTAAAAGATCCTTGAGCTCTTCTTTACAATGAACCATCTGTTCTTGGTTCATCGGAACAACTTTCAATATTCTTAATTTACCACTGAAGTCATTTTTCAATGGTAACTCAACTTCATGCTTATGCACATGCCAAAATGCATTTGGGTCTTTAGAGCAGCATTCCAGAAATTTATTTTTCAGATTGGCTATCTCCCTGTCAATCTTTCCTTGTTCAATGTTTTCATCAATTTTTAAAATCTCCTTCTTCTTTTCCATTTTTGATAGTAAGGTTTCTAGCCATTCAATCCTTCTAATTCTATTGGGTGAGATGGAATTTATAAAAGGAAAAAACAGCTCTTTACCTTCCAGTTCAAGAAAATAACCATATCTCCTTGTTGTTGATCTGATCAGATTTCGCTCCATGCTTTTGGAAATTCTGGAAGAAAGGTGTTCCTAAGTACATTGTGCAATCCATCCCTATAACAATTGGGCACACCACATTTATTCCAATAGAATTAGTTAGGAAAATATCAACTGGAACCTCTGAATTAGTGATGATATTTACACTCACTGTTGTAACGATTGGACAAGTAGTTGGCCTTCTGAGATGAGTATCAACTACTTTATTATTTACAATATTTAATCTTGAACCAGTATCCATAAGGAATTTCCAGTATTCCACTTTGGAACCAATTCTGACATTTAATTTGATGCAATACATTACATCTCTATTAATCTGATTGCAACCTAATCCTACCGTTTCATCATCATTCTCACCATCAATGTTGGGTTCTTGAATCTGTATACTTGGAAAGGGTTTCTGATGGAATGTCCAATTCTATGTCTGTGTATAAGTTGAAGGTTGTTCTGCTTTCATTTTCTTGAGTTGGAAATCTTGGTGGCTTTCAATACAAAGCCATCTATTTTCTTTTACTATCTTCCTCAGATATTTTATTTCCTGGTGGATACTAGGCAAAGTCTAGGGAAGATCTTCTCCAAAATCTTCTTGCCTGAATTGCCTGGTCAAGGCTTTTACTAAGAAAAGAGAGGCTGGAGGAACATATCCTCTATTAGGATTGCTTTGCTTAGCTATCTTAGAATTTAAGTGATTGATTAACAACTCTTTATATATATCTTTTAATTGTGGTTCTGTTGCTGCCATCATTTGCGTGAAAAGATTTCTAGTCTATTCATCAGATTCGCCATTCTTCATCATATTCAAGGAATAACACTAGTAGATATCTGGGTCACTGCATTCACAATTATCTTTGAAACATTCTTCACAATGTGGATGATTGCAATATTCTTCTTCTGAGTTAGAAGTATTAGAATTAGAATTAAATTTATTGATGCAATCTGATTCTTCTTCACTTGTTATTTCCTCACAGCTATCAGGAAGATTTAAACAATTTGCTTTACCAGATTTATTTCTGTAAAATACTTTCTTCTTACCTTTCTCTGGTTTCTTTTTTTCTTTCCCCAACTCTAGACAGTTTGGAGAAATGTGTCCTTTTTTGTTGCAGTGGCAACATTGAACTTCCTTTTTCTTGTAAATAGTTGTGTCTGTTTGTAATCTTTTAGCTTCTTTTGGTGGATGATCTTTTTGCCTGAAAAATTCTTTGTCACGTGCTTCTTTTTCCTATAAGCATGCACATCTCTTCCCTCTGAATTTTTTGGAGCAGAAAGGTGCCATTGCTTGCATAGTTTTGGTAACCATGCTGCATCTTTGGATTCGTGGTTGCTCTAGCTATCTTCATTTGGGAGCAAAGTTCAACAATTATGGCTTTGACTGCCTGCCTAATTACTCCAAATTTGTAGTTACCAATGCTTCTTGGCAATTTGCTAACTATTTCTATTGACACCCATAATGGTAATGATGAAACAAATATTTCCTTCCATTTGGGTTCAAGAATGAGTTCTGGTGACAAAGTATGCAATCTATGCAGAAACTCATTAAAGTATTCATCAAATTGCTTCATATTATGAAGTTTAATAGCAACAAGAGTAATAGCAGTCAGATCATTATTTATCTATGGGAAGCCAATAAAGTTAACAGTAATGCCATAAAGTAAACAACCAATCATATTGTTTATTGGAAGTGAGGTAAACAGATCCATGTAAGTACTTCTATCAGCATTCTTTACCTATGAATTTTCACAATTAGTCAGCAATAGAGGATATTTGATCATTTTTGCTTTTAGCCAAGAATCTAAAGATCCTTCAAACCTACCAATGATTCTTCTTGTAGAATTTATGGATCCAATATCATCAACCAGATAGGTCCTATAGCATACTAACATGGAGTGCATGACTGATAATACTTCTGCTTCTGTGCAATTGTCAATATTCCAAGAATATGTCGAGGAGGCTGACCAATCTTTGTGATACTCAGATTCATCATATCCCTTCTATCTGGAGCACAAGACCAAGTGGAATTCCATGTGGACCTAGAAGTAGTTGCATGAACTGCTTCTTCATTTGGAATATTAAAATGAACTTTATCTTGAGGAGAAAAATTTTGTACAAATTCCTCAAGACTTTCTAGTGAAGGATCATCATTGTTTATTCATGTTTGTTCAATCATGTCTCTTTTTCTTCTTCTAAGTTTTCATACCATTTCTTTTCTTCTTTGTCTTCTTCATCTTTTGAAGCATTTTTCTTTATCCATTCTGTGAAAGAAGAGCTAGCTGATGGATCTGTTTTTGAAGAAACACAGGGATTTGGCTTTAGATTGCCAAAGAAACTAGGTGTAGCAAAAGGTGCATAAGAATATGAAATCCCTAGTTTTGGAAACTCAAACTCTGCTGGCTATCTTATGAGACTAGAGACAGAGGATGAAACAGTATAAGGCATTTGAGAGTGAGGTTCACTAAAAAGAGTAGGATGTCTCTTTTTGAGTGAATCAATAGAAATAGAGACATTCGAGACTTGCCTCTTTAGTATGTCAAGTTTAGAATTAACCTTAACAATTTCTCTTCCCTAGATAATTGTTACATCTTGAATTTTCTTTTCTGTGGATAACTTGAAGTTATCTAGGCTTTCAGCTATATGTTTATCATTTTCTACAAGAGTCTTGACATTCTCATTTAAACATTTAGTAGCATAGTCATGTTTCTGAAGCATTCTAATCATCATTTCTTTTAGAATATTATTCATGTCCTCAATAGACTTATGCTGTGTTCTTAGAAATTTTTCCAAACTGGAAAGAGCAAGGTTCGTCTAGTTTGGAGCTAAGATAGATTCTTTGGTTGAATCTTCTGTCTGAACTGGAGACAGTTTATAAATTTTTCCATCTTGTTGTTTGATAACAAAGTTTTTCCATGGTGGAAAATCATTTTCTGCTTGATAGATCTATCGATCAAAAAGTTCTCATTTGTGTTTTGGAGGGGAACCAGATCTAATCATGTTTATTTGTAGACTGCTGCAAATTTCTTTCACCAATTTTTATCCTTTTATCCTTATGACCTACAGATTTTTGGGCAGGTTTGGTTTAGACAACATTTTCTATCTTTTTGGAGAAAAGTCAGGACTTACTAATGGAGATGGAATTATGACAACATTAGATTCCATCTTTCCTTTAATGAAATTATCAACTTCAAGAATCCTTTTTTGTTTTGCCTGATTTTTGAACTGTTTTATTAAGGAATCTTCCATCCGATTCAAGAAAGGGTAATACCATTCATAAAAAGAAATCCACTGGTTATTAGATTTCATCCAATTTCTCCATTCCTCATTCTTTTGTTTATTGAAACTTTTATTTTCGGTTTTGGGAATAAGCTTCAATTCTTCAACATATCTATTTTCTGACTTATGTGTGAAAATGTCCCAATTGAACATTTTCTTCTTCCACATATCATCTACATTGTATAGACTAATTCCTTTAAAGATATTCAAGAATGCAATGATCTCATTATCTGAAGGAATTTCCACATTGTTTGGAATTTTATTCATAGGATTTTTCCTGTATGATGGGATTTCAGATTCATCATTAAATCCTAGGCCTTTATGAGTATTTTGCTGTACTGACTGTATGATTATCTCTTCATGAATATTGAAGGGACAAGTTTTGGTATAGTCTTCTTCAGATTTACTTTTATCTTGTATAAAAGTAATCATGTTTATCTTATTTCTGTCTTCTCGATTATCTCCATGCGAGGTAGGTGGCTGTGAAGAAAACTGACAGTATGTTTTGGAACAGTGATGATGGTCACAAACAGCAGCTAAAGGGTTGCTAGATGAGGCAACATGATTCAAAACCAGATTTTTGATTGATTCTAAAAATGTGGGGTCTAGTGAGTAAATGGGAGGCGGAGTATGTACAGAGTTGGAAATGGATATAGATGGTCCACCACGCTCAGCTCGTGACTCTGGGAAGATGGTATGAACATTTCCATCTTTAGAAGTAAAAATTGTGGAGGAATTTATAGGTGATGGTCTAGTAGGTTTTCTAATAGATTCCCATTTTGTAACTCATTCTGCAGGGGGTTTTAAGGTAGCTCTGGGAATCATCTACGATGCTATGAGATTCATTCCATAATCATGAGTGATTAATGTCATGAATTCTAACTGTGAGGAAACAGATTTAACTACTGAAGGAGTAGTTTTTTGTAAAATTTTACCACAGAGGACCACTAGATGGCAATATTTTTTCTATCATCATCAAAGTCATCATATCCATGTGTCTGCAATCCGAGCATAAGAGAATTGATTGCATTGGGATCTGACAGGGATATGGAAAAGTCAGGCACACATGACCATGATGCAGGGCCATAGGCAAGAGTACCTTGGCAACCACCGATGAGAGCTTTTGGAAAAGCTCTCCATCGTCGATCAAATATATAGAAAAAGAAGGCCACATCTCGTCCTTTCCTGTGTAGAGGTTGAATTCCCACTTGGACATGTCCAAAGTGGGTGAAATTATAACCTGCTTTCTGGGAAATGTCAAATTCAGCTTGGTTGATAATGTTTAAATAATGAAGGATATTATTGTTAGAGGTAGTTTGCAGGACTTCCTCTTTCCCCTTATATCTCCAAAACTGGATAGTGTCCAGTAATCCTAAATTCTTATAAACATTTTTCGGATCTATCTTTGGAAGAGACCAAGATCCAGAAGGAACAGGTTCATAAAATAAATTAACAGACTTTTCTTGTATAATAGATGCATGTGTAACGCAATTTTGTCTTTCAATATCTGCATCTTTGTGTTCCTTTAAAATTTCTTCAAATGATTTATCACCAAATTCGTGACAAGAACTAGTAGAAGGATGAGAATCCATAATATGAAACTTATACAGTGTGATAGATATATGTAGCGGATTAAAAATAACTTGCGTGAAACAGAGTATTGTGAATCTAGAAAGTAAATACTGATTATCACTGGAAATATGATCACAAATAGAGCTGGTTTTGCAGCTTCCTCTTAGACAATCACTTCGCTTCACGTTGCACACTTTGGTTGGCACAGTCTCTAGTATTTTGTTGAATGCTTCTACTGTCCCATTGGCTTGTGGGTGATACGGTGTGATTTTCTAATGATACACCTGGAACTCTTCTGTGAGCGCGCTGATGGTTTCGTTTAGGAAATGTGTATTGTGATCACTCATTAATATTTTCAGACAGCCAAATCGAGTCAACACGTGTTCAAACAAAAAATTCGTAGTCGTCGCGGCCATGCAGTCTTTGGCTGGCTACGGTTCTGCCCAGCGAGTTAGGTACTCCGTCGCGGTGATGATGTATCGCGCACCCATCAGGTACAAAGTTGATTGCCCACCTTTCAAATGGCTTCAGTGTCATTTGTGGATTCAATGACATCTTATCCCTCCACAATGGTTTACTAGTCCTTTTAGATATACCACAAGCCTTACAATGTTCTTTTGAGTCCCGATGAAGGGTTGGCCACCAAAACCCTGTGCGGAGAATCTTTTGTGCATCACTCATCTTGCATAGTGTCCTCCTGCAGCACCCCCATGTGCTTCCGTGAGGATCTGACTTCATTCAAATTCAGGTACGTACCTTCACAATATCTCATCATTTCTCATTTTGTATAGGTGCCTCGCGATGACAGAAAAATCTGTCACGTGCACCACCAATTCCTTCTTCTGTTGGACAGAGTATTCCTTCAACGCAGTCCCTGTTGTGAGAAAGTGGATTATATCTTCAAAGTGTTCATCCATGATGCACATAGAAAAGAGTTCTGCGTCAGGTAATCCTTTCTCCAAACTAGTAGGTTCTTCATCCGTCTTGATACGTGACAAGTTATTCGATCCTGTGTTCAGGCATCCAGGTTTCACCATGACCTCAAAGTCATATTATTAGAACAATAAGAGCCACCTACATATGCACCTCCCCAACACAGGCTTATTGACCAAGTATTTTAGCACCAAATGGTCTGTATACATTTTGAAATGTCCTCCTAGTAAACAGTGCTGATATTTTTGGAGTGCATACACCATAGCCAACCCCTTGCGTTTAGCTGTGGAATCATTCTTTTCTGCTTTGGACAACTTGCGGCTTACAAACGCGACAGGGTGATCCAATCCCTCTCCACCCTCTTGTGTTAGCACCACTCCCAGCGCTATGCATGACACATTGACATGGACATGAAACTCCATGTCCCATTTTGGGAAGACTAGGATTGAAGCGAAAGCTAATTTCTCCTTTAGGACATCCAGGCTCTTCATGCAATCATCATTCCAGTAGAATGTGACATCCTTTTTTAATAGTTTCTCCATCGGCACGGCGATCTGGGCATAGCTTTTGATGAACTTCCTATAGTACCCTGTGTGTCCCAAGGTAGTGCGCAACTGTTTAACACTTCGCAGTGCTTCCAAATTCATAATTACTGCAATCTTCACCAGGTCTACCATTAGTCTCTATTTGTAGTAGTAGGTTCCCAAAGGAAACAAGGAATGTACACTTCTTAAGGTTTATCGCAATCTAGTGTCATCAATAAGTATTCAACATCAAGCGTAAGATTACTACGTGGTGCTTAACCAATCCAAATACAGTCCAATCATCCAGATAGACCTCCAGGAATTTGTGGATATATTCTTTGAAGGCGGCAACAACTATGCACGAAAAGATGGCTGGTGCATTTTTTAACCCAAACATCATGACAGTGTATTGAAAGTAGCTCCACTTAGTGGTGAAGGTGGTCTTGCTCTTGTCTTTCGGTGTGATTTTGATCTGGTGGTAACCTGAGAACCCACTGGTGAAAGAATATGCTTCTTGCCCGCTGACATTTTCTAATACTTCATCTGTGAACAGGGGCGGGAATGGGTTGTGTACAAAGGCATCATTCAAATTCCTGAGGTCTACGCATATTCTTATCTCGCCTTATTGCATTTTCTCCAACACTACCATAAGGCTTACCCAGTTGGATTCTTCCATCAGCTCAATAATTTTGGCTGCGAGCATTTTGTCTAGTTCTACATGGACCTTTTCCTTGTACTTCAGATTCAAGCAGTAAGGCCTTTGCTTAACTGGCTTCGCGTCAGGTTTTAGTGTGATCTTCATCATCCCTAAATCACCAAAGATCCCCTTTAAGTTCGTAATCTTGGTCGGGAATAAGTATTGGTACTCGCGAAGTAACTCAGCGACCTTATCCACCATTGCATCATCCCAATAGTCACTGAGTGTTGCATACTTTGGTTTGGCCTTCATCCCAATGTTTACCTACTTCGTTTTTACCAGCGTGGTGATGCCAGGATCTTCAATCAATGGTATTTGAAACTTGCAATAGCCTTCAGTTTCTGGAATGTTAATTTTTCATGGATCTTCATCATCCTCCTCAATGTTTACATTGTAACACTCCAGTGTGTAGCTCAACTGGGTCGCCCATTTCAACTGAAGCACTTCCATTGGCTCTTGAGGTATTTTGAAGATAGATGCTTTTACCACTTGTAGCACATCATCAACAATAACCCACCAATGATCCTCAAATATGAAGGTTAATAGGAATCCTTCGCGTAAGATATCCCATTCGCTTGTGCCATGACGGAGCTCCGTCTCAGTATACCAATTCATGGGTATGATATCTAGGGTATGACAAAACAGGTGCACCCACTAAGGTTATGGCTCTTCCCATAGACTTTGGTCCATTTCGCGAGGTGTGCACGTGGATCATCCTGTCCATGATACTTGTCTATTACTCGCATGTGAGGCATCCCAAACTGCATGCACATCATCCTTCTGCCTTCGCGCCAGTCTTCAAAACTTCTTTGATGCGTACCCCACCATCTTGCGGGCATAGCGCGCAGTACCCATTTTAGACCATCGAAAAGTTGTTGTTCCAGCACTTCTTTTTCAAATTTATTCAGGAACTTCTCTACCTCACTTAACATGTCATATGTAGGTAGGTCTCTTGTTTCTATTGCTACGTAGCACAGTGACCTTATCATCATGTTACAGTTAAGCATGGTTACCTCATGTAACCAGTTCTGCCATTGTTCTCTTTCCTCATCCGAATCTGAGGTGCAGGAGCTTTCGCGCTCCCACGAGAGTCTGCCATTCGCTGTTGGATTCATCTAGTCCTGCTCTTGTGTGGTTATCTTGTAGATACAGTCTAGATCATCATCGCTATCATAGTTGCACACTAGCTCTATGTAGCGCGATCCTTCCACAGGGTCTAAAGGTACCACTATACGTAGTGGCTTTTTCTCGAAAATCATCTTGCGCTTCTTTAGATTTATCACTCCATTCATGTCAATGACCCAATCTATTCCCAGTAGCATGGGATAGGGATTGTTGTCATCAATAATCTCTATCACTTCAAAATATGCAAGCACACTTGCACCTTCGATATTTACCATTATTCTCTGCAATCTTCCCATAGGTAGGATCTTTTGCTAGTTTGCCATTCACAATTGAATAGGAGACCATTGTAGCACAAGCCTGCCCATGTGCTCCCATGTTTGCTTCGGTAGGACATTCACTTCCAATCCTAGATCCAAAATCACTTGATCCATTTCATATTCCCCGATCTGCATGGTCAATCTCATCTCTCTTCCTGTTCACATTGTGTGCTTCCCGAGCTTCCAGACTACGCGTTGTTATCTTGGCGTAGTCCTAGCACATCTAGTTATGAGTTCTTGCAGCCCCTTCATAGCCTTGTTTTCATGTAACAGATTCATGCATGTCTCTAAGAATGTAGTGAGCATCGATCGATCCATTTCTGGTTCCAGTTTGTCTTTAGTTCCTATAGTAGAGGCATCCACGAATCTCTTCTTAGCTTCCATGAATGTCTCCTCAGTGTGTTCTAAATCAAATTCTGGTTCCTTTGTTGCAGCCTTTCAAACCCAGTCACTCTCTTTGGGTTGCTTGCCTTTGTCATCTCCTGTCATGATACCACTTCGGAGCACAATATTTACATTCGGGTCTTCCTCGCATGGCTCAAACCTCATCATTTGTAGGTTCTGAGTTGTGGGAGGTTGGAGTGCTCCTTTATTGCACAACCTTGCTATCAGTGTGGGACAGTCCTCCGTCTCATGATCAAACTGGGTACAGTATAAGCATGATGGTCTCGTTGGATTTGTACAATCACAGGCATAATGCCCTAGCCCTCCGCAATTATAACATATTAGTTGTTTGCAACCTCTTCCTTGTCCCTTTCCACCTCGACCTCATCCACGCCCCTGAAATCCAATGCACGCCATCCCAGCATTTTAATCAAGGACTCGTGTTTTGGTCTGAACTCTATAGGTAGGATTCTGATCCATCATCAGTTCATAACTTCTACAGGTATGCTCATCGTGGTCTATTGGCCTTCAGAAATTACAAAACAACCACTAGGAATTCTATGTATACGTCTGTAATAGATGGTAGTTATCTATAGCATGCTTCCCTCCTATCTGACAAATCATGCACCATAATGCAGGTGCCGTGCTCGGTCCTAGTTATGCCTCCGGTCTCAATGGCATTGGTCCTCCTCCCGCTAGGTAGTTCATGAAGACTGGACAATGGTCCTTTTCATGTCCCTAGCCTTTGCACTTTACGCACCATACCTCCTTGCATGCTTCTAGGCAAGCCGTCCTATCCTGTTTCAAAGTTTGCATCTCAAGGCACAAGTTTTTCAACTGTGCGTGGATCTTTTGAACTCCCAAGTTAGGATCTTGTATCGGCGTCTCGTGCAGTCTCATCATGATCTCCAAGGCCTCGACCTAAGTGGTTAGCTTCTGCTGTGACAACATGTTCCTTAGATGTGGCGTTAGTGATGGTACAAACCATGTGTGGTGTTGCCCATCTGTCAAGGTCATATTGGCTTCACGAATTCTACACTTTAGTCTCTGATTTCCTTAAATCCAATGATCGACTGTGTCTCTAATTTTGGCCTGCTAAATTCCTTGTTTAGCATAGCTTGGATATTTTCAATCCCTACATTCAGATTTTCATTGGAATGCTTAATGTACCAAGTCAGTGTGCGATCTTGCAAAGCACTGACTAGCATTGCTTTCTTTATATTTTCATCCAAAACTGGTTCGGATCTTGATTCCCTATTCCTTTGAACACGGAAAACTTTATCATGATTTCCATATTGAACTATGGTGGTGGCAGAGGTGGTGTGGGCGAAGACGGGGATGAAGATGGTGAAAATGGTGGTGGTGTAGGTGAGGGTGGTATGTGCAGAATTCACTGCTTTATCAAACTGATTGCACTTCTTGGTGAAACCTTCGCAAGATCTTCCTCACTTTTTCATGGAGGTGAAATCAAAGGGTTAGTTTCACTACCTTCATTTCTGCACTACCTTCATTTCTGTAGATCCTCCCATTCTGCATAGCCCCAAACATCAATTTATTCACATAACCCACTTTTCACATAGTAGCATTTTAATCCAAGTGTTCAAAGATTTAACGTACTTACCTCGTGGTATTTTGAGGAAGCGTCATTTCACCTTGCTATAGATGACTGAAGTGTCTACCGCGAACTCAGTGATAAATCCTTCAATAATTCGATCGAGCCAGTGATCCATAGCATGCACGATCTTATCATCTGATGCTTCTACTCTGCGCACCAACTTTTGAGTCCACAGAATAGGTTTGTCGAGCCTACACCTTCCTTGACTATCCACTAGCTTCACGATCCACTCATACAATTTAGAGGGGAAGGATGCAAAGAAAATTTTGTGGATTTCTGTATATAAGTAGCAATCTAACCACTCTTCTTTTGATAATCATGGATTCCTATTTTCCTGTGCTGTGAAATCGTGAATCTTTCTGTCCAACCACTCTTCAATTCCTTTCTTTGTCGGATTCCAGTGATACGACATCAAACATCTCTATACAGATCTCGGTCTTAGCAACGGAACCATTTGTTGGCTTGTTGGGGCCTGACCCAGGTTCAAAGTTAGCCAAACAAATCCTGGTACTATTGGCCCTTTTGGAAACAGTCCATGGAGCACGAACTAAGGTCTCACCTGAAGTAGTATGGGAGGGTGCTAGAACCAAGTTTATGCATCCTAGAGATGTATGATGAGTTTGATTAGTCTGCGGTTTCTTCTTGCATGCAGGTTGCTTTGCACATTTTCCCATACTTCACAACCTCATATACTGCCTTCGTGCAACCCTACCCAGGGGCTGAATGTCACGTTCTGCATTATTACCCAAGACCTTACTAGTATTCCAACGTTAGTTAATTAGCTTTGCCTACTTGAGTGCTTTAAGTATACTTAACAATATAAACCATTCATACAAGTGCGCGCAGTAAATAAACAATATATTTGCAAATTATATCAATCATTCATTAACCCTAGAAAAAATACTCAGAATTATAAAAAAACTTATCTTTATTAATTCCTTCCTCAGTTATAGACTCGACTTCACCCTGTGCACTCAGTTGCAGGGGTCTGTGCACTTAGCTGTGGACTACTAGGCCTCTGCACACTCAGCTACAAAGCCTTCTCCTACTCTACGACCCAAAGACACACTTCAACTTGCGACACAATCACTTAGACTTTCCTACTTCTTCCTTCTTTTCTACTTAGAGCGTCACTCTATTTATACAATCCCATGGTCCACATACCATGGGTATGTCTATCCAGCCGACATTATGTTAAAAAACTAGGGCAGACAACTCTGTGAATCTATCATAATTTTGCACCCTGTGCCCACAATTTACGGAGCTTTACAATAATATTCGGTCAAAACTTAGGCTTTGAGCCCCAAAAACATGCCTCGGAGGGATTCCGTGCCCAATAATGCATGATCATTAATTGGTATTTGTAGCAACAATAATACAATGAGAAATTTAATGGGTATCAATATTTTTTATACAAAAGATGCATTAGTGGAGAGAGTGCTCAACCAATGTCCATAAGGTGTCCAAAACTAGAGGCAATATATGTTCAGGGGGAGCATATCACATATGCCCATTTTATGGAGCAGCAATAGTGATAGTCCTGGAGGAGATGTCTGCGAGACAAAATGCGCATCTCTACAACTAGACTTTTTTCTTCACAACCAAGTAATTGGATGGGGAGGGAAAGGTAGCTTGTTTCCCCTTGCCATTAATTTCAAAGGGGGAGAGAATTTGTGGAGAAGTTGTGATGGCCTATGCAGAAGAAATAGGACCAGTGGTGCCTCATGTAATGATATGTGTGGAAGAAACATGAAGTTTGGCTATCACATGAAGATAAGGATGGAGTGTTTCCATCAATGCCAAAGGGGGAGATTGTTGAAGAATTGGCATTGTCTAGATGACTATTTGCCTAGTGAAGGCATTTGCAGGTATGTTGCCATTAATGTCAACAGTCATGCTGGGGAGATGTGTTCTGCAATTGGCATTGCCTAACTATTGGCAGGAGTAGTGCTTAATTATTGGTAGGAGAATTTCCTAATTGTTGGTAGGAGTGTTGTAATTTATGTCAACCAGACTAGCTTGGATGCTTGTCGAAGCAGATGTTGGCAGTGATGGCCTACGAGGAATCTCATGATAGCTACATGCTTCATGTAGAAAATCATCACAGTAGCAGGCTTTTGAAGAAGCCATAAAATGATGATTGTAGTGATGGACAATATGGAGGTCCATGATAGTTGTAGGCTTCCTGCAAAGGATCACCTTGGTTCTTATGAGTTCAGTTGTCTCTAGAGTGGAGCTGAAGAGTGGTTGAAATTTTGGTGCCATATTAGAGGTATAATATGGGCTCACAACCTACAATTGGACTCTCTCCATTGGAAGGTTCTCTGGAAGAGCTTTCTAATGATATGCAAAAGTCTAGAAATGGATTCATGGTTCAAAAGTTATGGCCTGCTGATGATCAGGGACTTGAAATCATAAGAAGGTTGGAATATTGATGATCCAACATATTGGAGATCAGAATATTGAAGGTCAGCATATCAATGCATTGACAATTGGAGGTCAGAATATTGATGCACTGGAATATCTGCAGTCTAGCATATCGCCATATCAGAGATCGACAAACTAGCATATTGGCATATCGACGATTAGAGGTCAACATATCAAGCATGTTGATGATCAAAGAATTGGAACTTCTAAATGTGAGAACCTTTTAAAATTTGTGATATGGGTGAAGCGTCGATATCGGAATGCTGATAAAGGATTAACAAAAGATTTTATCACAAACCCAAAGGTGGGAAAGCACTTTTCTCTCTCCTCTAGTAGGACACTTGGCAGGATATGATTGGCTCCGATAAGGACATATGGAAGCATGTGATTGGTTTTGATAAGGAAACATGGGAGCATCTGGTTGGCTCTAATAAGGTACAGTGGCATATTACGTCAACATGATGTGGCAGTATGACAGGACATGTGGTAGGCACATTCAACCTAATCGGGGGACCTAAGGGGACAAATCTGGGTGACACGTGTCACCACTCATGAGGTGCCACATGGAGTGATGACGTCATGTCGGAGATCACATATTAGAGGTTAAGGATGTTGGCACTTTGTAACACTTGATACTTGAAAAATTTCTAATGAGGGGGCTTTGATATTGGGTTTGCACCACAGTCACAAAGACTCAAAGAATCAATGCTGTGGAGCTGAGGCTAAGCACCAAGAGTTGTGGGTTATATCGGAAGTGGGAATATCACAACTCCAAAGTTAAATCCCTGATTCAAAACTTTTGATGAGATGGCTCTGATATTTCGCTAGTGCGTGGTTAAGAAGAAATTAAAGAACCAAGGGTGTTAAGAAATTAAAAAAGGAAAAATAGCCCCCAAGAGGATAAAAAATGCTTTAGCACCTCAAGGATAAGTGGAAGGTCACAGCCCTCGGCCCTATGGTGATAAATATGGGAAGGGATAAGCAGAAGGATCTCATCATATTAAATGTCAACAATAAAAAACTTAGCATACTACACCAATTTGAAGATTGCGATATGGAACCTATCTGATAAGGAAGTACAAAGAGTTAAAGGCATATGGGTCAACAACTATGATATTGAATGTGGAAATGTAGCAGTTGGTCTGAGGATTAATTGTGATTGTCAAAGATCATTGGGTCAAGGCGACAAGGACCACGATCTTCGGGAAATAGTGTTGGGTCTTCCTTGAGGTGAGACAAGCCATCACTATGATCCGATTCACATCTTCAGTGAGTTAAATGGAAGTATGGGACTCATGAAGTAGTGTGCAGGTCATCTGAGAATTAATTTCTTAGCATGGAGCTCCATGTAGTCATACAATGAAGGACTGCAAGGTTGATCTTTGTTTCTGCATTGTGATAAGAAAAATATTAGAGATGGTACAACATCAAGGAAGGCCATGCCTGAGTACAGGGGAGAAGCCATGATGAACAACATCCAAGCCAAGAGAAACCATGAATAAGACATGGAGATCTTCAGTGACAAGAATTTTGTTCATAGAGAGGACTATGCCTGGTTGGAGTGTGCAAGTGGACTGAGAATTCATTCTCAGTATGGATAAACTATCAGGTGCCTATTCTCATGGTTAAGGTAGTGGCAAAGGCCATGTCAGACGTAGCAGTAGAATCAAAGGTCCATGCCTAGGTACATTCATGAAATGTGAATGCAGGACAAAGTGGCAGCATCGATTGGGAGGCAGCATAGGAACAAAACCCAGGAGCTCAGATGAGAAAGGTGGGGGAAAGCATCATAGTTTCCAGAGAGTTAAGTGGAAAAGATCTAAGTGTGTGCACTATTATGTAAGGTTGAGTGAGAGCTTGTTCTACAGAGAGAGGCCAAGAGTGCCTATGCATAGGTAAGAGACCCCGAGAGTTGCATTGTTGTGTGTTAGGTGGAAGTTTCTTGTGCACTATGTGTAAGGAGGAAGTTTCTTGTGTGCTATGTGAGCAAGGCTAAAGTTGCTTGTGTTGTATGAGAAAGGCTGAAGGTTCCTGTGTGGTAAAAGAAGGTCAAGATGTGTGTGTGTGTTGTGGAAAGAAAGAGATCGAGAGTTGAGTGCATGTTGATGAAGGGGAGAGATAGAGCTATGTGGACTGCGATGAGTGACTATTGTTGAGCAGATCAGTGGCTTGTTGTAGAGTGAGTAGAGTGAGCAGAGAAAAAAGTTGTTATGAGGCAGAGTAGCTGTCAAGTTACAGAGAACATTTAGTTCCTATTTGATTGTGGGTTGGTGCCTGCATACAGGAATTTGGTGCTTCCATCTCTAGTGGGTGCTTGAGAAAGCTTGGGCATTGGTTCATCCCACAAGTTGGCTTTCAAAAATACAAGGAGACGCAAGTTGTTGCTTGCAAAAAATCCATGAGGTTGGTGCCTCACATGGTGCTTCTGGTAAGCTAGACAAGTTCCTACAAAAAGAGGGAGTTGGTGCTTCCTACTAGTTGGTGCTAGCAAACAACCAAAGGTATTTGGTGCTTCCTGTGAGTGGATTATCACAAAACAGATTGATGTAATAGAGTATCTTCTCTTATTTAAATCAATAAAAGCAACAAGATTTGGTGGTTTTTTCCCGAAAGGGTTTCCACATAAAACCTTGTGTCTCATATGTATGATGCTCATGGTGTGTGTTTGATTCTTGATTTCATGTTGCTTCTCATTATATGGATGGTTTCCAAGTTTGAATCAGGAAAGTAAATTGGCATAAAATGTTAAAATTAACCTTAATATTGATTCACCTCCCACTCAGTATTATCATTTGTTTCCAACTAGTTATTTTCTCCTTGGAATGTGGATCTAGAGAATTATTTCCTCCTTTGTTTATGGATCTATAAAAGTTATAAAACTCCTTCTATGTTCTATTTAGAAGGGAGTTTTTGGGAGAGAGAGTTTGCTTGAGAGAGCTTTTGTTTAGAGAGCTTTGAGATCTCAAGAGAATTCTTTATGAGGTATTGAAGAATTGGGTGTAATGTACAAGTCTTGAAGTCTCTTTAGTAGTAAAATTAGCTCTAGGTTTTCAGCCCTTTTTGATAGATCATTTTAGACATTTCTCTTTGAAGAAATATAATAAAGAGATTCGAACTTTGGAGGTGGATCTGAAGACGTAGCCTAGTTGGAGGGGGTGAACTTCATTATCATATTTATCTTGATGCTTGATATTTTTCTTGTTCATGATTTGACTAAGTTATTTACTCTGCATCTTAAGTTACATTTTTATGTGATAATTTGGTTATTTATGTGACAATTTTTGAACTTAATTTCACATGCTCTTACAGTCAGTAAGAATATTTTGTTGCAAGTTTTCTACTCCCAATTTTTCAAATCATTTGGTATCAGAGTAGTTGATTGTTTAGCATAGTTGGTATATTTTCCAGGTTTAATTCGAGCAAGGAGAAGGAAATTGATTGAGAAGGTAATCTCTTAAGTTACAAGATGTCAATTTCAGAAAATGAGTCCGTTTTTGGCCCTTTCTTTGCAAATATTTATCAAGATTCAAAGGTTTCTAAAGAATTCTTAACCATGAATAAAATGGTATAGGAGTTATATAATGAGGATCAAGGAAGCAATGAGTTGTGAAAGCATATGAAGATATTGGAAGATGAAAAGCAAGAGCTCCAAAATATACTCGAAGAAATTGAGTTGAAAGTTGGAAAAGATAAACTTATGAAGCATCATAATGCTAAAGTAAATGACGTAAGAAACATTCATTCATGTTTAGTTTCCTTGCAAGAAGATGATTGTTTTTGTCCTTTTGAGAATCACACTTGAGGGGTCAGGTTAGAATTATTATCAAAGATGGGTTATGAAGGGAAAGGGCCTTAGAATCCATGGCCAAGGAATAATGAAACCCATTGATGTAGAAGGTAGGCCTCAATATGTCGAAATAGGATATGGGAGAATGCTCCAACATTGCTAAAGAAAATGTTGCTTCGAAATAAATGCCTATATTGAAGTATTTCAGGAAGGATTCCATGTCAATTTCTCCTGATCATAACTATGACAAAGGTAATGAAAGGTATAAGATTTATTACAATAAAATTTCTTTTGATTATAAGAAACATGGTAGTGAGAATCATGATTTTTTGCATAGAATTATGTGTTAGTTTTTTGGGCTAAACAATCATTAAGTTTCAAAATTTTGGAAGAGAATGAATATGCACAAGAAATTCATGAAGGAAAAATGACAAAAGGATCAATCTCCAAATCATGAGAAATGTAATGGTGAGAGCAATCTGCAAGTGAAGAACTATAGCATGCATTGTAAAAAATGTTGTCATTTGGCTGAAAAGTGTTGGAGGATTTATCCACAACTTTATTGGAGGAAAGTTATGCACAACCTTGTCCAAAATGAAAAAGTTAATCCTGAAAAAATTATTCAAGAAGAAGCACATGATTGTTGGCTTAGTGGGGCCTGACCTAGGTTCAAAAGTGATTTAGCCAAGCAAATCGCGATACTACTAGCCCTTTCAACAATAATCTGCAGAGCGCAGACTAAGGTCTCACCTGAAGTAGTATGGGAGGGTGTTGGAACCAGGTTTCCACACCCTGGGGATGTCTGATATGGGGCGATAGGTACACGATTAAACCTTCACGCTTACTAGGTTACGCACACCAGCGAACTCCTTCCATCCAGTGGTACTACCTTCGTGCAGCTCTAGTTGCAATGTGACTAGTGTTAATTACCCAAGTCTTTCTTAATTAGGTTATGTTCGCTAATTAATTAGAAGGTTTTCATACATAAGCATTCATATAAGTGCATGCCTATAAATGAACAGATACTATTAATGCATAACAGAAAAATATAGATCTACGAAATAGATGCACAATATACTGAATCAACTTGGCTTTATTAGTAATCATTTTCAAGTGTAGTTCAATATAGACCCAATTCCACCCTGCGCACTCAACTGTAGGGGTCCGCACACTCAGCTTCGAACTCTATTAGGCGTCTGCGCACTCAGCTACAGAGCCTCTACCTCCTACTATGACCCAATACACTTTAGATCCTTCTATCTTCTAACCATGCCTTGGCATCTATCTATTAATTTTTCTTTACTGAGCTAGGCTATCTTTACACTTAGAGCCTCGCTCTATTTATACAATCCCATGGTCCGTGGACCATGGGTAGTCTGACAAAACTTTATATTAAATTACATTATTTTAAGGCGGACAACCCTATGACTCATCCTCGACTCTCACGCTCTGTGCCTACATTTCACGGGGTCTTTACATTACATTGACCAAAACTCAGGCTTTAGGCCCCAAAACCCTATTGTGGGGGGATCCGCTGCCCAACAAGCCCCCAACACAATCATCATGGCTCATCTCGAGTCACTGTTGGTGCGGCGATCTTTGCACGAAGCCCCTCCAACTGTGCTTGTGATGTGCGAAGGTCCACAACCCACTGTTCTGCCTTTTGCTATATGTGCTCCATTTCTAGCCCCTCCAACTGTGCTTGTGATGTGCGAAGGTCCATAGCCCACTGTTCTGCCTTTTGCTAGATGTGCTCCATCTCTACTTCTGAATCATCTGCATCTAACTTGATTCGCTTCTTTGGTGTCAACTTTAGTACCTGTGTTTATAGTCCAGCACCCTTGACTGGCTGCTCGGGTCGGGAAGACTGCTCTTTGGTCAGTTAGTCAGATAGTCGGCCCACCAGTGTAGGGCTTCAGGCGAATGCCATTTACTTTTCTTGGGAAGGGTTCTCCATTAAGTTTGACTAGTTGGACCACGCCTCCGTCTGTGACCTCTTTTACCACGTATGGTCCCAACCAATGCATTCTGAATTCTCCATGAAAATTTTCGAACTTATTGTCATACAACAACACCAAATCGTTTACCTTGAAGGTGCACAACTTGATATGGTAGTCGTGCCAGGCTTTCTCATGTTGTTTTTGTACCTGCTGATGAATCTCGCTAGAAACCATTCTTCTTTGAGCTCTTCTAATTGCGCGAGCCTCTCTTCTAAGGCTTCGCAGTCCGACATGCTTGTGAGCACTGTTAATCGTAGACTAGATATGATATATTTCATCGGCATGACTGCTTCCATACCATAGACCAACCATAATGGTGTTAGTCCCATTAATTTCTTACATGTTTTCTTGTATGCCCATAACACAGTGGGTATGCACAGGTCCCAATCATTCCGCTGTGTGTTACATATTTTGGTCAACGCAATCTCCAATATTTTATTGAATGCTTATACTGTTCCATTAGCCTGTGGGTGGTATGGTGTACTTTTCTGGTAATAAACCTAGAACTCTTAGATGAGTGTGCCAATGGTTTCATTCAAGAAATTTGTTCTGCGATTGCTCACTAAGATTTTCAGGTAGCCAAATCATGTCAGCACGTTGTCGAACAAAAACTTTGCAGTCGTGGCAGCTGTGCAGTCCTTGACTGGTTGTGCTTCCACCCGTCGTGTCAGGTACTCCGTCATAGTGATGATGTAGCATGCACCTATCTTTCCTTGAGATTTAATTAGGCCTACAAAGTCGATTTCCCATTTCTCAAATGGTTGCAGTGTCATTTTGGGTTTTAACGACATCTCGTCCCTTCATGATGGTTTTCCCGTCCTTTGACATATATCACAGGCCTTACAATGCGCTTTTGAATCCTAGTGCAGGGTCGGCCACCATAACCCTGTGCAAAGAATCTTTTGTGAGGTCGTGCATCTTGCATAGTGTCCTCCTGTAGCACTCCCATGTGCTTCTACGAGGTTTTGACCCCTTTCAAATTCAGGTATGTATCTTCGCAATATCTCATCATTGCCCATCTTGTAAAGGTGCCTTGCGATGACAGAAAAGTTTACCACGCGTACCACCAATCCCTTCTTCTGTTGGATTGAGTACTCCTTCGATGTAGTCCCTGTTGTTAGAAAATGGATTATATCCTCGAAGTGTCCATCTGCGATGTGTACTATGAAGAGCTGTGCATCAGGTAGTACCTCCTCCAAATTTGTTGGTTCCTCGGCCGTCTCAATTTGTGACAAGTGGTCCGGTCCTGCATTTAAGTGTCCTGGATTGAATATAACCTCAAAATCATATTCTTGAAATAGTAAGAGACATATGCATATGCGCCCCCCCAACACAGGCTTGTTCACCAAGTATTTCAATGCGGAATGATCGGTATACGTCTTGAAATGTCCGCCAAGTAAATAGTGTTGGTATTTTTGTAGCGCGTACACCATTACCAACCCCTCGCATTCAGTGGTAGAGTAATTCTTTTCTACTTTGGACAATCTTCGACTCGCAAACATGATCGGGAGATCCACACCCTCCATGCCCTCCTGCGTGAGTATGGCTCCCAGCGTGATACACGACGCATCAACATGTACATGAAATTCCATGTCCCATTTTGGGAAGACAAAATTGGTGCGGAGGCCAGCTTCCCCTTTAGGACATCCAAACTCTTCATGCAATCATCATTCCAGTAGTATGTCACATCTTTTTTCAATAGCTTTTCCATTGGCGTAGTTATTTGGGCATAACTCTGGATAAACTTCCTATAGTAGCTAGTTATCCCCAAAGTAGCATGTAACTGTTTGACACTACGCGATGCTTCTAGATTGAGAATAACAACAATATACGTAGTGTCCAGCATCACGCCTTTTTTGCAGACCACATGGCCTGGCAGGTTGCCAAAGGAAATGAGGAAGGTGCACTTTTTAAGGTTCAACGTAATCTAGTGTCGGCAACAAGTATCCAACATCAATCGTAAGCTTGCTACATGGTGCTTAACTAATCCAAAGATAGTCCAATCAACCAGATAGACTACCAAGAATTTGTGGATGTATTCTTTCAATGTTGCCACTATTATGCACGAGAATATCACTAGAGCATTCTTCAGTCCAAAGTTCATAATGATGTATTGAAAGTAGCCCCATTCTATTACGAAGGTTGTTTTTCTCCTATCTTCTAGTGTGATCTTGATCTGATAGTACCCTGAGAAGCCATCTGTGAATGAGTAAGCTTCGTAACCGCCAACATTCTCCTATACTTCATCTATGAACAGTGTCAAGAATGGATCGTGAAAACAGGCATCGTTAAGCTTCCTGAGGTCCACGCATATTATTATTTCACCCTTCTATTTTTTCTCCTACACTACCATAGGACTCATCCAGTCAGATTCTTCCACTGGTTCAATAATTCCGACTGCAAGCATTTTGTCTAATTCATGGCAGACCTTTTCTTTATACTTGGGATTCCAACGGTAAGGTCGTTGCTTAACTGGCTTCGCATCTGGTTTTAGAGTGATCTTCATCATCCCTAAGTTGCCAATGATCCCCTTTAAGTCTGTGATTTTTATCGGGAACAAGTCTTGATAGTCGCGGAGTAACTTGGTGACCTTATCTACTATAGCATCATCCCAATAGTCCCCAAGCATCACGTACATCAGCTCCACTTCTATGCCAATGTTTGCCTGCTTTGTTTTGAGTGGTGCAGTAATATTGGGATCCTCAATTGATGGTCCTCGAACCTCGTGATACCCTTCAGTTTCTGGAATATCAATATTTCGAGGGTTGTTATCATCCTCCTCCACCTGCATGTTATAACACTCCAGTGCGCTACTTAACTGTACCACCCATTCTGGCTACAACATTTCTAATGGCTCCTATGGTATTTTGAAGATGGTGTCTTTTACTTCTCACAGTGCATCGTCAACAGTATCTAACCATCGGCCTTCAAATGTGAATGTTAACAAAAATCCTTCATGCAAGACATCCCATTCACCCATACCATGTCGGAGTTTTGTCTTAGTATACCAATTCATGGGTATTATGTCCAGGGTATGGTAGAATAAATGTACCCATTCCGACTGTGGTTCTTCTCCATAGGCCTTGGCCCATTTCATAAGGTGTGTGCACAGGTCATCTCATTCATCGTATTTGTCTTGTAATCATAACTGCAGTTTCCCAAATCATAGGCACATCATCCTTCTACTTCCGCACCAGTCCTCAAAACTTCGTTGATGTGTTCCCCACCAACGCACAGGTGTTGTGCGTAGTGCCCACTTCAACACATCGAAACACTGTTGTTCAATTACGATGCTTTCAAACTTGTTCAAGAATTCATCCACCACAGTCAATCCATCATATGTCGAAAAATCGCGGGCCTTTGTTGTTATGCACCGCAGTGATCTAATCATCATGTTGTAATTCAATGTTGTTACTTCATTCAACCGATTCAGCAAGTGTTCTACTTCTTCGTCTGAATCCAAAGTGTAGGGGCTTTTACGCTCCCACGAGATCATCACATCTATAGTTGGATTCACCCAATCCTGGTCTCACGCAGTTATCTTGTAAATACAATCTAGCTCATTGTTACTTTCATTGTCGCACACTGGTTCAGTGTAGCGCTCTCCTTTGGCTGGGTCTAATTGGACTACTACGCATAGTGAATTCTTCTCGAATATCATCTTCCACTTCTTCAGGTTGATGACTCTGTTCATATCAGTGACCCAGTCTATTCCTAACAACATGGGATAAGGATTGTTGTTGTCGACAATCTCTATCACTTCAAAATACATCTGCGTGCTTGCACCTTCAATATCAACTGTTGCCCCTTGCAACCTCCCTATTGGAAAAATATTCTGTTGGTTCATCATTCATAATTGAATAGGGGACCACCGTAACACGGGCCTGCCCATGCGTTCCCATGGTTGCTTTGGTAACACATTTGCATCCGATCCCAGATCTAGGATGACCTGATCCATTTCGTACTCTCCAATCTGCACCGTCAATCTCATTTCCCTCCCAGTGTGCAATGCATGCTTTCCCAGTTTTCGGACTACGCGCAGTTCTCTTGACCCTGCGCACCTGGTGATCAGCTCCTGTAGTCCCTTAACTACCTTGTTGTCACACAGTATTTTCATTTGTGTCACCAGAAAGGTAGTAAGCATTGAAGGATCCATTCCTAGCTCTGGTTGATCCTTACCACTTGAATTGGAGGCCTCCACGAAGCTCTTCTTAGCTTCCATGAACGCCTCCTTCACTTTCTCTAAGTCAAACTCAGGTTCTTTTGCAATAGCCTTGCAAACCCATGTATCTTCCTTGGGATGCTTCCCCTTATCTTCCCTTGTGGTCACACCGCTTCTAAGCATCATGTTCACATTTGGGTCTTCTTCACATGTTCGCACATCTATGTGATCAATGTAGGAGAATCTATCATTTCATGATAAAGCTGAGCACAGTATGAATAGGATATCCTCGTCGGGTTGGTGCAATCGCAGGCATAGTGCCCTGGTCCTCTGCAATTGTAACAAATTAACTATCCGCAGCGCCTTCCCAGTCCCATTCCTCTTCGTCCTTGACCTCACCCTTGAAATCCAGTGCACACCATCCCTGCAACTGGGTTGAGGGCTCATGTTTCTATTTACATCCTATAGGCTGGGGTCCAATCCATCATTAGCTCATAGCTACGACAAGTGCACTCGTTGTGGCCTACCAATGTGCAGAAATTAAAAAGCAACTATTGAGGATTCTATGTATACTTCTGCAACAAATGACAATTATTTCTCGTGTGTTTTCCTCCTATCTGACAGATCGCATACCATAATGTGGGTGTCGCACTCGGCCTTGACTATGCCTCTAGTCTCAGTGGCATTAGCTCTCCTCCTGCCAAGTATTTTGCAAATACTGGATAGTGATCTTTGTCATGGCCCTGGCCTTTGCATTTTATGCACCATACTTCCTCGCACGCCTCTAGCCGCGATGCCTTATGCTACTTCAAAATTTGCATTTCTAGGCATAGATTCTATAGTTGCACATGGATATGTTGAACTCCCAATCAAAGGTCTTGTATCGAGGTCTCATGCAACCTCACACCTTTTCCAACACTTCGGCCTGGGTGGAAAGTTTCTGTTGTGACAGCGTTGTCCTCAAGTGCAATGTCAGAGATGCCACAAACCATGCATGATGTTGTGCATCTGTTAACATCATATTGGCCACATAGATCGTACTCTTTAGCTGTTGATCCATATCCCAGGGTGTTTCACCTGGAAGCATCATGATTTCATTAAACCTAATGATTGACTGTGTCTTTGACTTCGTCCTACTGAATTCCCTATTTAACGTGATCTGGATTCCGCTATTCTTGTGTTCAGGTGGTCGTTAGAGTGCTTGATATACCATGTCAATGCGTGATACTGAAACACGCTTACCAATGTCGCCTTCTTAATATTGTCATTCGTGATACCTTGTGCTTCCCATACTGCCCTCACCATGAACCAGAATTGGTCCGGATCTTCATTCCCTACCCCTCTGAATACTGGTAGTTTGATCGCATTTTCCATACTAAATTGTGGAGGTGGAGTGGGTAGAGATGGAGGTGAGGGAGGTGAAGCGAGTGTTGGCATGGGTGGAGGTGGTAACTGCGGAATACACTGCCTTATCAAAATGACCATGCTTCTTGGAGAGACCTTCGCAATCCATTCCTCACTCTCCTGCGAAGGTGAAATTAAG
The DNA here is from genome assembly GCA_000404065.3 of Pinus taeda. Classification (NCBI taxonomy): domain Eukaryota; kingdom Viridiplantae; phylum Streptophyta; class Pinopsida; order Pinales; family Pinaceae; genus Pinus; species Pinus taeda. The sequence continues at coordinate 86,297 of APFE031134514.1, forward strand.
GGACTATTTCCTAATTCTTCACTGCTTTTATAGATATTTCTGCTCCGTGTTGTCCCAAACATTAATGTATTCTCATGACCCTCTTTTAATGTATTCTTAATATACTTACCTTGTGGCCTGTCTAGTCAATTTAACGTCTTAAATTACTCTACATAAATTATCAATCTGGGTATCGTAAACTGATGAAGTGTGGTGCACCATATGTGCTTAGTTAACCTTTTTCTTACTTCGTTGTTTTATAGATTTTATTTTGTTTTGGGGTTTTGTTTCTGTTGATCTCCTAAAGTGTCTAATGCAAATGGAAATCCTATTCTAAAGTCTTAAGAATACTTTTAAAGGTCAAGTATGGATGTAGATTTCAAGACAAGGTTTATGTCCCTAATGGTAACTTCCAAAACTTAGCACTTCAAAGGATCTCAAAACAAGTTATTGATGGAATTAGTATTTAAACTAAACTGTAAGTATGTAGCTACTTCAATCAAATAAAAGATGAAATATTGATCATGAAATCACTGTCTCTGCTGCTTGTCTAAATACAGAAATAAAAGTTAAGCTATTTCACTCAAACAAATCAAAAATTGCAAACTAAAAAGTAAAATCAAATCACATCATTCATAGTCTGATCCCTCGCTAGTTAGTTTAGCTATGGCTTTTGGAGGTAACCGTCAATGAAATGAGCAATCTAAAATCTAATTGCAAAAAAGTAAACTAAAATCAAATCACAACATTCATATTTTGATCCCTCACCAGTTAGTCTAGCTATGGCTTTCGGAGGTAACCATCAATGAAATGAGCAATCCAATATCTAATTGCAGAAAAGTAAA